>JAQQSU010010627.1:0-12382 GCA_028627135.1 Pseudochirops cupreus | reverse complement strand
GTATCATTTACTGTGTAGTTCTTTCAATAACTCATTTAAGTTGTCCTTCCAGATTTAGATGCTATACCATTTGGTGCCTATATAAATACGCTCCAGTCCCTTATGTTTTACTGTATGTATATCTCTGCTTCCAATATATTTCTAGTAAACAGCATAATGTAGGATTCTGGTTTTTAATTCATTCTGCTATCCCCTTTCCTTTGTGGGTAAGTCCATTATATTCATTTTTATACTTATGGTAAATAACTGTATATTTCCCTCCAACATATTTCCCCCTTTTTTATGCTCTCTGTTTCACTTTTGATGTGGTCCTTCTTCACCAGTGATTTATTTCTGACCAAGACCAGCACCAACCTATCCTTCTTTCTATCAGTGCCCATAGCCCATCCCCGTCCCTTTTAATTTCTGTATAGGATGAGATAGATTTCTACACACAACTCAGCATGTCCATTATTCCCTCGTTGAACCCATTTGGCTAAGAGTAAGGATCAAGCCCTCCCTTACGATCTCCCCCTTCTTCCCCTTCAGTGTAATTGCTCTTCTCTGTCTCTTTTATGTGAGATAATTTCCCCCTTTCTACTTCTCTTAGTGGTACAGCACAACTTCAGTTGGTCTGATCATGTTGTTCAGATGCCAGAATGATGTTGGTATAAAGACTATTTTATGTAGAAAGCATGCAAGGAAGGCTCTCCACATGGCGGTTAGAAGAAGTGATTAAAGGAAATTTCCAAAGTCTCTCTGAGGAACTGTGTAATCAAATGTGATGGACAGGAGACCCTGTCAAAGGACGACCCTGCATGGCATGCCCACCTCAAAGAATGTGTTGTACCATGTGAGCAAAGCGGAATTGCAGTAACTCAAAAGAATGGGAACATATACAAAATTAGAGCCATCTCCACCCCACATGTTCACATGGATGTTTTGTGTCCAGTCTCTGGTCAAGCCTTTTGTGCCCCATTAGGCTGATCATCCATGGTCAGACACACCTTGACCCTGACAGAGCCATGTCATTTGGTCCTCTTGGAACACAAAGAGGAACATAAATGACCAACCATGGTCAACAAATAATGTAATACAGAAATAGATGGCATTTCTGAATGAAAATCATCTTAAAGCAAAGACATGAGATATTTTGGCCATAAGCCATCACACCAGGGCAGCCTCAAGCCCTCAAAGTGACAACAGCAAATTCTGCTTCACTTGGCCAGAAAGTCTCATATCCCTCATTTCAGTCCTGTTGGTAATTATTGTGTCTTATACATCCTTTACCTGTTAGGTCTAGAGAAGACTGGGTTCCAGCTTCTCAGAAAATCAAGTATATAAGTTCTTTCTCTTCCCTCTCTTTTCTGTCATCACACAGACATACCTGCCCCTTCCCAGAATACCCTGTACATCGGAGCTTCTCACACTCTGCAGATATTCCAATCATCTTTTTTCTTTCTCCTCCCCAGATGCTCCTGTCCCACGCTTCCAACACATACTTTCACAAACATTCCACAGGGAGGCACATCGCATAGTAAGACCTTTTAAACTTTATTCCAACTTACCAGGTCAGATCCTTTTCTCCACCTTCTGTTGGCCTTTTGTTGACTGTGGTTGCAAGTGTTGACCCTGACACTCCTGAAAGGAGAAAACCCCTTTTCTGGGCTTCAGTCTTCTTTCACTTGAGTAAGGTTAGACTATAAGGATTCTGGAGTCTCATTCAAGTCTAAATCTTGTGACTTTTGGTGATGTAGGAGTTGGTGACATTCAAGGATGTGGCTGTGGACTTCACCCCAGAGGAGTGGGGCCTCTTGGACCCTCCTCAGAAGGAGTTGTACAAGGAGGTCATGCTGGAGAATGCCCAGAACCTGGTCTCCGTGGGTAAGCATACTTCCTCTGTTCACTCTAAATCAGCTATCAGAGGGAATATCTTAACTCATGAGTGTACTGCTTTTGGAGCATTTATCAGTGACTACAAAGGGAAAAGTGCTGCTCTCCTGTGTCCGGGAGAGAGGGTCCACTTGCTGCTTGGTTTCTTGTAAAAGGTCAGTATATTGTGTCAAGAGAACCAGGAGTTTGCTGGGTTGCTCCTGAAGCTGTCTCTTGCCAATTCTAGCTAGCTTGAGATCCCAGATCAGATGTTTGTTGAAGTATCACAGTTGGCAAGTAATCCCACATGATGTACACCAGTCTGTCCCTTGATATGAATTTTATCTGCCAAATCTCTGAAAGCTGCTCAACCAGCTTTTTCTACACCCCTTGCTCTTTCGGCTGGGCCAAATATTTAGGACATTCTTCTCTATGAGAAGCCTGAGTTTGTGGCTCCCAAGTATATGTCATAGGGCACATTTGTCCTTCTTCTTCCTTTACCTTGTCCCAAATTCCAGCCCAGATGGTGGGAAAGGAAGGAAGGGAACAAACATTTGTATTCAACTGCTGTTCACCAGCTCTTGTGCTAAGTGCTTTCTTTACAATATAATGTCATTAGGGGATATTATGATCCCCATTTGGCATTTGAGAAAACTGAAGGAAACTGAGTTATTTAGGAGTGCACAGCTAGTGCCTGTCTTAGTCTGGATTTAAAGCTTGGCATTCCTGGCTCCTGGACCAGCGGTCTTTCCTTTGTACTACCAGATGCTTCCAATGTCTAGATAATGGAATCTATGCAATGAGTCCCTCGTTCTACAAAGAAGGTGCACCACAACAAATTTTTCTTTTTATCTCAATTTGGTTCCATAATGTTCTCCTCATCATTCCCCACAGTTCCCAAACTAAATGCTATGGAAACCTTGCTTCAGGACTTCTGGGAACCATCCTGTACTCCTTGATTTGAAGGCCCTGTCAGTGACAGGAAAAACAGACTTGCCCTGAATCAGAATTTGGAATAACTGAGGTTCATTGAAGTCCCCAACAGGCGAATCTCACTAGAAGAGGCAAAGGCTCCCTGTGGAATTCCAAGGTGTTTATAGTTGAGGGAGTGAGGAGTAGGGGAGGTGACAGAGGCAAAGGGTCAGCAGGGTCTTATTTTCAGGAGCTCAAGCTGATCTGGCCCATTTTAGTTTGGGTTACTACCTTTCGAATCCTTTATGGCAGAATAAGCCCGATCTGTGCTAACATGATGGAATGATTGTCAAAATGGTGTAGCTTTACATGCACACTCTTTCCCCTAAAGAGACCTAAATGACAAAGTTTTCTCCATTCTCATCCCTGGTTCCCCATGACAAGGGCTTCCAGTTCCCAGAAAAGATCTGATCTCTCATTTTGAGCCAAGAGAAGCCCCATGGCTGCTGGAGCAAAAAGACCTGAAGAGCTGCTATCCAGGTGAGTCAGGGAAAAACACGTATATGAAAGCTGTCCCGAAAAGAGGCTCCTAGATGTGAGTGTGAAGCAAGTGCTAGATTTGGGGGCAAGAAGGCCTGACTTGGAAATATTTTTGAGACACTTTTTAAGCAGTGGGATCCTAGATAAGTCACTGGACCACTAAACCTCATTTTCCCCAACTGTAAAAAGAGGGATTTGGACACCAGGGCCTTTTGATGCCCTTCTACTGATATATCTGTGATCCTAGAAAAAGTCATTGTTTGGAATTATGGGGCAGGAACTCCCCTAAAAGAGGGAATGGGGTTAGGCTTTCCAATATGGGCTCTTTCTTAGACTTTCTTCAAATCAATGAGAATTTATTAAGCTCCTTTGTGCCAGACCTGATATGCACCAGGGATATAAAGAGATACAGGGAACATCTCCTGCTTTCTGGGAGCTCACAGACTTGGGGAGCAGACAACATGCTAACAACAGTGTACAAACGTCTTTTGCATTCGACAAATTCGAGCTCACTGAGAGAGCAAAATCCCTAAGACATAGGAGGACTACAAAGGCTTATTGTGGAAGGTGGGCTTTAGCGGGGGCCTCAGGGAAGCCAGCACAAGCATTCTTGGCATGGGGAGGGCACAGAATGCAAACAGAGTTGGGAGGTGGAGTGTCCTGTTCACAGGACAGAGGGAAGGACTGCACCGCTGAAATGGTGTATATTTGGTAGGATAATAAGATGAAAGTAAATTAGAAGAGGAGGAAGAGGGCAGATGATGAAGTAGTACATGACTAATAGCCCTAGAGAGGATTTACATTTGATCTTTTTCTCGGGAATCAGTCATGTTGTTGTTCAGTCATTTCAGTCATTTTTGGTTGTCCTTGATCCCATCTGGGTTTATTTTTGGCAAAGATCCTGGAGGGGTTTTCCATTTCCTTTTCTGCATCATTTCACTGATGAGGAAACTGAGGCCAAGAAGCTTAAGTGACTTACTGAGGGTCACAGAGTAAGTATGTGAGGCTGGATTTGAACTGAAGCCTTCCTGACCATTACTCTATCCTCTCTACTTCCCAGGTGCCCAAAGGGAGTCAAAGTTAGTTAGTGAGGTGTCAAGGGATAGCCTTGCTACAGGGAGATTATATAGGCCAAATGTGTTGTGGATCCAGACAGCTTGCCACGTTGACTGATGCTACTTTCCACTTGAACACTTAGAGACCATCATGGGATTAGTAATTGGCCTCTTGTTAATATCATTCTGTGTCAGGTAATAGCAAGACCCAAAGAGAAGGGAAGAAGGAATATGTTATAATAATATAAATTTTCTTAATGGCAAAATAAAATTGGATGGAGAAAGGGTCTCTAGTATCATGGAGAGAGCATGCCCACTTGCAGAGTTGCAATTGTAGTCTCAGCTACTCAGATGCTGTTCAGTTCACTCAGGCATTCTGAGGTCATGGCATGACTTGTGAATATAATGAGAATGCTGGTCCAGCTGTTGTCACTGGAGTTTGTGATGATCCAGTGTCATTGTTTTTGACAATCTTTGTAAATCAAGTCATCCTGCAGATGTAACCTAATGGCATTTTAAAATGATTGATTCTGTCCATTGAACTTTGCAGAATTTTCTCTTTTTCTAGGGAAGTAGGATGTAGATGGGTTATTTTACCCTATCTCAATGGAGTAAAGGGATTATATTTACATATATGTATACATATTTCTCTTTATATATTTTATTATTTGTTTCTGGCAGAAGGAGATATTAGACCTGAAATGCAAGAGACTGCCGAAAAGCCAATCATTTCTGTGAATGAAAATCATGAGGAAACTTTCATGAGTCATGGTCCCTGTGAGGTCACTAGGAGAGAAAACCATGGTTTATTTCTCAGAGTCCGTATAGGAGAGAAACCATATGATTGTCACCATTATGGTATGGACTTAAGTCAACAGTCATCGGTTATTAGCCATGAAAAAATTCAGTCTGGAGATAAAACACATGGGTATCATGAATGCGATGAAGCATTTAGTGAATGCTCATCCTTCCTTATCCATCAGAGAATTCACAGTGGAGAAAAACCTCAGGAATGCAGTCAGTATGGAAAGGCTTTCAAACAAAGTCCCCATTCAGTTGTACATGAGAAAGTCCATTCTGAACAGAAACCTTATGAATGTAATCAATGTGAAAAGGCTTTCAGAGTGAAGTCTACACTTGTTGGACATCAGAGAAGTCACACTGGAGAGAAAACTTATGAATGTATTCAGTATGGAAAGACTTTCAATCAGAACTCCAGTCTTGCTACACATCTGAAAATCAACACTGGAGAGAAACCTTATGAATGTAATCAGTGTGGAAAGTCTTTCAATTCTAAATACACTCTTATTGCACATCTGAGAATTCATACTGGAGAGAAACCTTATGAATGTAATCAGTGTGGAAAGACTTTCAGAGAAAGTTCAAATCTTGGTAAACATCGGAGAATCCACACTGGAGAGAAAAATTATGAATGTAATCAGTGTGGAAAGGCTTTCATACGGAAATATATACTTGCTCAACATCAGAGGATCCACAATGGAGAGAAACCTTATGAATGTAATCAGTGTGGAAAGGCTTTTATAATGAGCTCAAGTCTTGCTACACATCAGAGAATCCACACTGGAGAAAAACCTTATGAGTGTAATCAGTGTGGAAAGGCTTTTACAGAGAGCTCAAGTCTTGCTAGACATCAGAGAATCCACACTGGAGAGAAACCTTATGAATGTAATCAGTGTGGAAAGGCTTTTACAGAGAGCTCAAGTCTTTCTAGACATCAGAGAATCCACACTGGAGAGAAACCTTATAAATGTAATCAGTGTGGAAACAGTTTTACAGAGAGCTCAAGTCTTGCTAAACATCAGAGAATCCACACTGGAGAGAAACCTTATGAATGTAATCAGTGTGGAAAGGCTTTTGCAAAGAGGTCAAATCTTGCTAGACATCAGGGAATCCGCACTGGAGGGAAAACTTATGAATGTAATCAGTGTGGAAAGGCTTTTACAGAGAGCTCAAATCTTGCTAGACATCAGAGAATCCACACTGGAGAGAAACCTTATGAATGTAATCAGTGTGGAAAGGCTTTTATACAGAGCTCAAGTCTTGCAAAACATCAGAGACTCCACACTGGAGAGAAACCTTATGAATGTAATCACTGTGGAAAGGCTTTTATAATGAGCTCAGGTCTTGCTATACATCAGAGAATCCACACTGGAGAGAAACCTTATGAATGTAATCAGTGTGGGAAGGCTTTTACGGAGAGCTCAAGTCTTGCTAGACATCAGAGAATCCACACTGGAGAGAAACCTTATGAATGTAATCAGTGTGGAAAGGCTTTTGTAGACAGCTCAAGTCTTGCTAGGCATCAGAAAATGCACACTGGAGAGAAACCTTATGAATGTAATCAGTGTGGAAAAGCTTTTATACAGAGTTCAAATCTTGCTAAACATCAGAGAATCCACACTGGAGGGAAACCTTATGAATAATCCGTGTGGAAAGGCTTTCATTTGGAAATCTAGACTTGCTCAACATCAGAGGATCCACACTGCAGTGTAACCTTATGAATGTAATCAGTGTGGAAAATCTTTTTCACTTAAAGCAAGTCTTACTGAACAGTTAATCCACAATGGAGAGAAACATGAGTATCTGCAATGTGATCAAAGTTTTTATGTCCAGCGTCCTTCCCAAAGAAATCTGATGAAGGAAGTGTCCAGGAGACACAATTTTTGGTCAGTTGTTTCATTAATTAGAGCTAGTAAATATTCAATAAAAGAATCGTCATTCAGCTTTATCTTGTGAACTAAGGGGAATCCCGAAAGGGTCTCAGCAGTTAGGTTCCTTCACATAGGTGGATGTTGCCATCAGGTACCATTGAGCTCTAATGCTTAAACAAGATTGAGAATGAAGATTACAATCAGAGGGGTCTCATCTTAAATCAGGGCTGGGGGATTTGACTCCTCCCTCAGTTTCCACAGAGGAGACTCATCTCTTCCCACAGTAGCCCTGGGCACCAGGTTCCAGACCCAGCAGGGAACACTTCCCTCTAAGCTGGGTATTGTAAAGCCCCTTGGCCAGAATCCCCCAGACTGACCTCCCTTTCCCTGGTGGAGGGCTTTCACCCCTCCCCTTTTCAGAGGCTCTGAAATGTCCTGGGTGGGTCACATAGCACTCCTGGATGCAGGTACAGGAGCCGGCAGGCCGGGTTGCCACCTCTCCTTCAGGGTTCCTGCCTGTGCTCAGGGAGGACCCTGAGGTGCCCCCCAGAAAAACCTCAGAGAGGCAGGAGTGCAGGGCGCCTCCTCTGGGCTCAGGGGTGTTCCTCTGAGATTTTCCAGAGCTCATGTGTGGCTATGCCTAGTGTGGGCCTGCTGCGCAGCTTTTGGCAGACACACTTCTTTCAGGATCCCCAGAATCCCCCGCTCCCCAGGGAGCCTGTGATGTTACTGGCCCTGCAAGCTCTTCCCTGCAGGGAAGGGAGCCTTCCAGCTCAGGCTTCGGACCCTGCTTCCCTACCCAGCAACACAAGTGTCATAGAGACTTTGTCTGGAAGGGCATTGGAGCATTCCGCGCACGTGACTGCCTTACTTGGCCAACTGGTCTCCAGGAGAGCTCATCCTCAGTCCCGTGTCTGCTCCTCCCTCACTTCGATCTATTCATGGCTACGCCCGTCATATTCAGTGGGAAAAGCACAGCTTCTTCAGGATTAAAGCCCAGATCCCGCCTTGGGCGCAGCCAATTGGGCTCTAAAGGTAGCCCCACGTGGGTCTCAGCCCACCCATCCAGGGCTGTTCTTGTTCCTGCCAGGACTACAATTCCCAGAAGGCCAGTCCTCCCAACAAGAAGTGTTCATCCCTGGGAACTCAAAGAGAGTTCTCTCCTGGGCCTTGTGCCTGATCGCAGGGAGGCTCCAAAGAGCCCCTATGGCTTCTGGTCCCCTTTTTGTTGAGGTTTCCCTTTGGGTCCCCTTGGGGGAGGGTTTAGCTTATCCTTGGGGGTGCCGCATGAGGGTTGAGGTGTGTCCCTGCTTCAGGTGGGGGGAACGGTCCGGGTGCAGGGCGGGGGAGGGGCGAGACCTAGGAGCCCGCGGACCACTGTGCAGCCGCCCTGCACTTACAGCTTCCCCGGAGGTGCCCCCTAGCACCACTTCCTGCTGGCCGCTCTTCCCCCGCTGCCCCGCCTCCCTCTGGCGGCTCCTCCCGGCCCTCAGGCGTTTCCAGACCCCCGGGGTCCCGTCTCCAGGATCACCACTGTCCGCGAGACCCAGCACCACGCCCCCAGCCTCCCCTCCAGTCCCAGATCTTCTCTGTGGGAGCCCAGCTCCACGTGAGATGGACCTGGCCCCCCAGGATCGTCCCGCCCCTCGTGTTTCCTGGGCTGCTTCCCTACCAGTTCGCAGCCCTGACTCCCCTAGAGGTTCTCAGGAGCCTCCCACGCTCCTGGTCCTGCCCCCTATTCTGTTCTGCAGACACTGGCTCAGGAACCTGGAACCCCTGCAGCGGGGACCTTATTACCTTGTTCCCTCCCCCTGCTCTTGGGCATCCAGAGGTGTCCTCTTTAGTGCGTCCTCCCCTCGCGTGCTGGTCCTTCTTCCCTGGCTTTCAGAGATTGAAGAATTGCCAAAACGTTCTCAGCAACTGCAGAATCATAGTTCTTGTCCTCCCTTCTCTCTCTCTCTCGACTCACGATATCTCTGGTGACAGCTACCTCAGCATCAACAAAACTTCTTGTTCTAAGTGCAGCAATGTCAGCATCTAGATCCGTGTTGATAGTAGACCTTTTCTTGGCCATAATTTTAGCTTTGATTGCAGCAATTTTTTCCACAGACATAGCCTCAAATAAGCACCTAATGTGTGTTGTCCGCACAGTTCCTTCTTTGTGACCCTCCAGGCAGCAGCCAATCGCTCTTTACCAAGACGCACACGCTCTTCATCCTCTGTGCCTGGTTTCTTTGCCTCTGCTAATCTTTATCATGCTGCTCTGTTTCCTTGCCTAGATCGTGGCAGGCGGATCTCAAGTGGGGCACTTCTGGTGATACTTGCAGGTGTTGATGTTTTGGTACTTAAATATGCTAGTAGATGTTTTCTATCGGGTCTTCCAACCACAGGGATGTGTGCAGTTGCCGCACGCCGGACATATGCAGGAGGAGAGAGATGGACGCTGTTCAGCAGGAACAAGAGAGAATCCAAAGTGTAGTACTCTTTGGGTTGGCTTTCCTTTCCAGTCTCCCAAATCCTATAGTTGGTCTGGACGTTCTTGGGCCGGGAGAACTCGGGGAAGATCACCTGATCCCGCTTCACAACGATCTCCTTCTTTTGGATGTTACACTGGCGCAGGACGCTCAGCACGTCCGCCATTTGCCTCCCCTCTCTCTGTTCCTTTCGTATGGCATCATTCATCCAGGTGGCAGCCTGAGAATGGAAAACTTGCGTTTTAGCAGCCCTTCTGATTGGGAGGAGGAGGAGGCAGTCTTTGCTTGAGGGATCTGAGGGTTAGTGAAGTTCAGTTGGGTTTTTCTTTCCTTAGTCTCCTCAGACTGCCCCCTCATTTATTTGCTCTGGAATTTAGTCAGCATGCCTTTTCTCTTAGATGGTGGTCCAGGAATTAACTCTGCCTCCTCTTTCAACTCATCAGACCTTGTTATACACCTCTTCTTCATCCCTGATGGTTCCTTACATATCTGTGAGTCATCACCAAACTCTTCCTTCAGCTCCCATTTTCGCCTCCTGGCAGTTTGAGACTCAGATTGCTTGGAGCTGTGGTCCCATTCCACTCCCTCCAGCAGTTGGCCAATCAACTGGAGGGTAGAATCATTAGGAAAAGGCTTCAAGTGATCAGCTGTTGTTTTCTTATCCATGCCCTTTCCTACACAGTTTAATGCTTCCGGGACCACTGTGGCATCTGAGAAAACCAACATCATTTTCCCTGTCTTCCTTATCAATGGCTTCAGCTTGTCCAGCTCTCTCTTAGGCAAGGCCATTGTGTAAGGCAGTGAAACGCTGCGGGATGCTCAATACAGCACCTCACTGAACTTCAGTCCCTGCCACCAACTTTTTGGTTGCCTTAGCTACAGTATAGTCCCTTCTGAGTCCACGGAAAATAATCAAGAAAGTGAGGCCAGTGGTTTCTTTGGGAGCAAAGATCCCCAGCCAGGAAGGAAGCTCCTCAGACTCTTTTATATCTGCCTGCCTAATGACCAGTTACTGGTACCTCTTCTGGCTAGGTAATAGCTGTCCTTTTAAAGGTGGCTATTTAAGGAGAAGCTGGGCTGGGAGTTCATACCTCCTCCTGCAAGGGGCAGGGACATAAACTCACATTCAAGTAGCCTATAGCAATATGGTTAGTGATTCAGGATTCCATTCATTATTTCTCTGGCTAAGTTTTTTCTTTGGAAGCCAGGACCCCCAAACTTTGAAGGGAGCAAGGATGCCTGGGTCACTGCTAGTAGTGTGGACTAACTCAGATTGGTATCTGTGGTTGGGAAATGTCAGGTCTTGGGAGGGGCTGGAGTGGAGTGGCTTTCCTTAGCTAGAATGGGCTCTTCAGCTAGCAGAAGAGATGGTCCTTTGAATCCTGAAGGGAACATTATAAATTATCATTAATAATCAAGTGATACAACATTAACATTAATTTTCCTCAGTGGAATAGAACAAACCCTGAAGGAGTTCCGCTGATTCCATAAGCCAGGGTATTTCTGGATGATGAGAGAGATGAAGGAAAGGCTGTGCTATAACATTTCTAGGGAGAGAGGTGTGAGCCTGTGAAAGGGACACACCCTTGAGATGGGGCTAATGTATTCTCCTTCCATGAGATCAGCTACAGTGTTGCAGAATGTTGCAAATGATGTCCATGTCTATTTCCTTTTTTTCATGATCAGCACCTGTATTTGATCAGTTTGTGAGCTCTGTCTTCTGCCTGAGTCTGATCTCAGGACCCTGCAAGGACATAGGAGGAGGCTTTTCTCCTGGGGGCCAGTAAAAAGGCCAGCATGGAATACAGTTTCCTAGAAGTACCGGTGGAGACTTCCTTGTCTTCATCAGGCTGAAAAGAAATCAGTCTTCTCAGTAGCTTTCCCTGCCCCTACCTTTGCCCAATTCAGATAGGAGTTATATCCCATGACAAGAAAAGGACTCACTAGATTTCCCACAGTACAGACTGAGTAAGGCATCATTATTATTTATACTCCTGTTTCTGCAAAGTCAAACACTCAACAAAACATTAGATCCCAGCTGGGCCACCTAGACCCCTCCTTCCTGGGTTCCCCCTATGAATCTGCTTCATTAACTGTCTCATTTTCATTAGCTGTGAATCTAGCTCCTCCCCTTCTGAATCTCTTTCATTTCATTACTTTCCCATTCTAACTAGGTAGGAAACTAGCTCTTTTGACTTCTACATCTCTGTCATTTGTAACCTTTCCCTTTCTAGCTATGTGAGAATCGCCTGGTTGTCTAGGAACCCACTGTGTTCTGTCTTCAGCCTTGGCCTGATGTAAGGGCACTGGGGCCAAGAGGAAGAGGTTCTTTCTTGGTGACCAATAAAAGGCTAGTGTGGACTATGGCTGCCTAGAAATGCAAATTGTGTCAATGGTCTTCTTCGTCCTCCAGAGAGTGAAAAGAAATTATTCTTCTCCTCTTTCCCCCCAGCCCCCATGTTTTTCCAGGTTTCAACTGGAATAAAAGCCCATAATTGGAAATAAAATCACCATATCTCCCTCTTGTCTACAGAGCAAATTGATTGAGACATTGTGGCACTCTTTTTTTTCTTTCAAGTTAAACACCCAACAAAACATGAGATTCCATTTGGGCTTCCCAGTTGTCTCTTTCATCACTTCCACCTATGAATCTCTGATTCATAAACAGTCTCCTTCTTGTTAGGTATGATCCTTGCTCTTCCACTTGTGAATCTCTCCAAATTGTAACCTTTCTCTTTCTAACTAGGTAGGAAGCCATCTTTTCCCTTGTGTTCTCCTAGCTCTCAGGTTTAAGTGTTATAGAACCTTGTAGTGTATCACTACCAGAACTGGACCAAACTTATACCTGTGTCCAAATAGCAAATCTCAAACATTTTAT
>JAQQSU010010626.1:0-12382 GCA_028627135.1 Pseudochirops cupreus | reverse complement strand
CTCAGCGTCCAGGCAGCTTGGTCCCAGCAGCTCCGGCCCCTGGCAGTTCCTGCCCCAGGCAGTCCTCAGCAGGAGTCCTTAGCAGAGATTCTGCCCTGCTCAAAGCAAAAGGAGTTCGCAACCGCAGCTACTGCCTCTGACGCCGCTTCCAGTCCGCACCGCACGGAGACTAGCTTGGTTCCGGCGTTCCCTTGCTCCATCCCTTCCTGCTACATCAGCAAGCTCAAGGGGCGTGGAAGATCTTCAAATCCCAGTATCGTTACAACTTTGAAAGCTTAATTCAATTTATTTATGTTGGATTTCTAACTCTAGCATTGTCTCTACCTACCTACACTGTCTCTAAAAAGTGTTATATTGATTAAGTCTTGGGTCATGATTTGGAAAACTGACTTTCCAAAACAGCACACAGAAAAGCTGGAGAAAAATAACAAGTGACCTAAAGACCATAGTTCTCAGGGTTTCAGGGACCCAGTCTTACGAGAAAATGTTGTTGGACACATTGTAATCCCTCTTGCTCTAAAAAATTCTGAGAATAGGGCGGCTAGGTAGCACAGTAAATAGAGCAATAGAGTCCTGGAGTCAGGAAGACTTGAGCTCAAATCCAGCCTCAGACACGTAACACTTACTACCCATGTGAACTTGTGCAAGTCACTTAACCCCAACTGCCCTGCCTTCTGTTCCCAAAAAGAAAAAAAAAAATCTGAGACTATCTACGTAATCTATCCATACACCTTCTGAGCTCCAGACTAGAGATCATTTTAATAAATTGTGAGATCCTCAAAGGCAGAGACTGTCTTCTGCCCTTTTTTTTGTATCCACACAGCATTGGACACATAGTAGATGCTTCATAAATGGTTATTGATTCACTGATTTGAAGGAGATTTGACTATTTAGGCAAGTGTAGAGGCAAATTGTCTTGCTCTTTGATGTTAAAATTATAAGACAAATTTTCTCATCTATTAAACGATAGTTGGTAATAGTAAATTTGATTTGCTTATAAGAAATGAAAATCAGGACCAAAAAGAGTATTAAATTTAGTAATGACCTTTTAGACTTTTGATGGAATTTTCTCCATTGAGGCTATCATCTTAAAATGTGAAAAACTTCTTTGTTGTTGTTTAATAATATTTTTCATGTTTGTTTGTTTTAAGCAGGGCTTTGAGTTAAAGTGATCCCTTATTGCATGAAGTGTCCCTGGATATTTCAGTGTGGCTGTGGATGTGATCAGCATCAGTTGATCTCATTTGAATGAATTGGTTGGAATGTTTTTGTTTTCTTTTTTCTATAAAATGCAAGAATCTTAAAAAAGCAATGATTTGGCAAGGGAAAGAAACAATGACAAAATAAAGAAAGAAATATGCAGTGATTCACTTCCTCAATTCTTTTTAAGGCAGTGCCATTATTAATGACAAAAAATAAATTGGCTTCAGTCACCATGAAAGGGAAAATCAATTCTGAGAGATTTTCTGGGTCATATTTGGTGTGCATTGGATATGGGAAAGTATGTTCAGAGTTAGCAAAATGCAAATACTGAAAACTTGGTAGAAAAAAAATGAAACTTTGTTTTCTTTATTCTCTAGTGATTCTAGTTGGCAAAATATAAAATTGTCTTTGCATACCTTGCTCCTTACTTGGAAATTATTTGTGAAAGCTGCAAAATGGGTTATTAAAATTCCCTTCTGGTCACTTTGCAGTTCTCTAATCTTAACACAACTTGATGATATTGGAGACCAGCAGAAAGGGGATAACTTATCCTATTTTTTGTTGATTTTTCTTTGGTTAATGCTATTTAAATGGCTCCTTTTTTCATATCTCAAATGTAGATGGTGATAACATCTGTTCACTGGAATAGCAGTTTACACAAAATCAGCTTATCAGGCTTCATGGACATTTCATTCACATAGGCTTGGGCATTCTCAGGAAGAGAAATAAAAAGAAAATCAATCTTTTTGAATAGTCCATGCTTGGAGAGTAAAAGTGCTTGCTTTGTTTTGCTGTTTTGTGGTTTTGAAACTGCTTGAAATGCAGTGTAACTGACCTTGGATGTTATAAACCTGTACTGGAGAAGTTTCAGGTCTGTGTGCCTACATGAGCCAAGTAGTTTCCCACAGTACTGTAGTTCTTGGCACTAAAATATTTTTTCCCTTCCATATTGCATATTGCATCTACGTTAAGAGAATGAATGGGGCATAGAAATAGGAGGGTTAGAAGGGATTAGGGGAATGGAGGAAGCCTGATTAGGTTAACAATTGAAATGAAAGGAGGAAAAAGGAAAAAAAAAACCAAGTAGATAATAATAAAAGAAATGATGATAATGACAATGATAGCTAAAATTTATATACAACTTTAAGCTTTACAAGGAACTTGACATGTGTTATCTTTTTGAGTCCTTACAATAATCCTTCTGGTAGATATTTTTATTATCCCCTTCTTACAAGTGTGAAAATAAAGAGGGGCAAGATTTGAACTCTTCCCCCTGTCTAAAATTCCAGCACTATATCCAATGGAACAGCTATCTCTAATAAGTTTACTTTTGTTTTACAAGTCCATTTAATTACCTTTAAGTGATAGATGTCTGTTTTTGTTACTGATTTATAAGAACAAGTACCTGGATCCCAAGGATACTTATGGTGTCTGAGGTACCAATTCATTACTAATATGAAAAGAAGAATAATCAATTTCATACAAAAATTTTAGCTATTAAAATGGTCTGTCTCCAAACTATCTTTACCAAAATCAAAGACCACATATAAAGAGAGTCAACGTGTATGGAGAAAGTGTGGTTATATTAGTTAAAGCAGTTGGACTTAGGAAGACTTGAGTTCAAATTATAAACTTATACTCTCACTAGCTGTGTGACTTTCAGTCAGGAGTTTTGTTAAGCATTTTACAACTCTTGTCTATAGCACTAAGAGGTTGGGTGACTTGTCCAAGGTCACATAACCTGCATGTATCAGAAGCAGAACTTGCTGGTTTTAATATTAGTTCTTCAATCATTATGCAATATAACCTCCCCTTAATTTGTTAGTGTGTGTGTGTGCATGTGTGTGTGTGTGTGTGTGTGTGTGTGTGTGGTGTGTGTGAGTGAGTAAACGCTCATTTACATTACTATCTTTATGCTATCCAACTCTAAACATATAACAATTACCCAAATTAGATTCTGTAGACATTACTATCTACATCATATGCATAACTTAATGCATAACCTAAAGATTATTTGGGGGGGGCGGGACATACTATTTAATTTCCTTACAGTGAAAGTAGAAAAAAATAACTTTGGCATATCCTTAATAGGGCTTTGTGTTGTCACTTGGCTTCTACAAGTATTAAAAATGAAACTTCCAAGATCAACACATCAGTGGTTCAACAATTTCACTAAGGAGAAAAAAGAAGAAAAAAAAGAAGAAAAAGCATTGGCTAGTTTTCCTTCATAAGTATTTGTGTTCCTGCGTGTGAATATTTGTGAACCTATTTTTAATGCCTTATAAATACTTATTTCCAGGAACTGAAATTTTAGTTGGAAAGTAATTACCAAATGAATAAAAAGCTTCATTGCTGGCGATTACCTATCAGACCTGGTGTTTTGGCAGTAAGAATGGGAAAAGCTAGGGTGTTGTCCAGAGAAGTTTTCAGTATTGGGTGCATGCCATGTATCATAATGCAAAAGCAATGCCAAGAACTGGTTATTTGAAGGGATGTTAATCCAACTTGAGATACTAGCATGAAAGTAAATCTGAAACTGGGAGATATGTCTACGGAAAAGAGGATACAATGCTCATTAGATAGAGGCCAAAACTAAGATCCACTATCTTTCACCAAGCATGAGAAGAATGAATGAATGAAAAAGCATTTAGTAAGTACTTACTAAGTCCAAAGCATGATGAGAAGAAGGGGGAATACTAATAGTAAAACAAGAGTGTCCCTGCTCTGAGCTAGCTCACATTTGACTATACAAGACTGTCATATAGGAGGTTTCAGTTGCAAATAAAATGGAAAGATGTAGTGGGCCCAAGTGCATGGTAGAAGAGTAAATGGCAATGTATCTTCTTTAGTGTCATTTCATTGATAATACCATACCAATTTCTGATGTTCAGGCACTTGATAGTGCCCAGGATATTGGTAATAAGAATTTTTTTTCAATTTCTTCAGTAGCTGTGGTTTTGGGGGAACATAGCACTTTCAGGATCATTTCCCACAGTTACATCTTGACATAGGTTGCTTCCCTGTGAGATATATTATTATTTTCTATTATATTAAAAACCAATTAACATCAATTTATTGCTTATCAGCTAGCCCAATTAATAAATTGATTATTAACTACTCAGAAACTCTATCTCTGTTTTTTTTTTTTAGTCATCTCACCTGGCTATGACTGTGAGGGCCAGGTGGGTACATACAGGACTGGTGATTGTTAGGTGGAAAATTTACTCTCCAAATATCTATCTGTTGCCAACATGCAATGAAAAGCCAGTATGTCATATATTTACATTTAAATAAAATTTAAGGTGAAATTACTTTACTAGGTGACTTGCTAATATTTGTCAAATTGAATGAAATCCTATTGAATAAAAAATCAACTGGACAAAAATAAAGAAAAAGGAAAATCAAAGAGATCATAACTGGTCCAGTGGTTATACCACATTTGACAAACTCTATACTTCTCCCCTACTAGTATCAATCACCTTAATTCTAATGCCACTCTAATTCCCAAACTTTAATGACATCAGTAAACTTCCATTATACTTCACCTTACTTCTCCTAGCTGAGATCCATTTGGGTCTTGGCTCTACTTGCAGCATGTCCTCAGTTGGTGAAGTGCTTCAGTGCCTAGAGAATGAAGAGGGCCTGGAGCCTTATTAACCTCAGCTTCCTGTGTGAGGCAGTGGCTCAGGCTTCAGACTTTCCCACCTTTCTTCCATTCTATACTTCCCTCCCTCACTGAAGCCCAGTTGTCTGTAGAGCCCCTGCATGAGAGATACTTGGAAGGGACTCTTTGCTAGTTCTTCACTAGCTGCAGAATGTTCCCTTTTGACATCTTGGTCGTACCTGCATAACTTCAATAGACTTTCACTATGGGAATCAGAGTTCTAGATCTCTCTCAAGGGAAATATCTGGATCACAGTCTTTCATGGCATCATCCAGAGAGCCAGATGTGCCTGTTATTGAGCACAGCACAGGTGAACTTCTAGGCAAGATGTCTTTGCCAGTTGGAATGCATTGTGGGTCATTCAGTTATGATGATGTTGTAGAGGACCCCACACTAGTGACACCACCTTCATCTGACATGTGCAGTAAACTTCTGTGAAAAAGCCAGTCATTTCACATCAGAAGTACCAACAGCTTTCCAAGGTTGAGGAAGGAGAAAATAGTTTCTCTGTACACCCCTCAACTTCCAGTGACCAAATGAACAAGGTTCCAATGGTGAAGGCCAAGGCTACATAAGTCATCATAAATTCTCTAATTACAAAACAGACACAAGACAGCATCCAGCATTTTGAGCAGGAGGCAGGGTTAACAGATAAGAGATACACTCTCCATAAAGGCCTCACCACAGAAGGAACATAGTATTGCCCTGTGGCAAAGGTAGTCCATAAATTGAAGTTACAAAATGGAGAAATGACAAAAGAAGACAGACTGATTGCTTCAACCCAGTCTTCTCCAAGTAGTACACCTCATTTTTCTCCCAAGAAAAAAGCCCAGAGGCTGGTTTACTCATAGATCTTCTACTTCCTTACCTGGCCTAGTTGTCAGCAGCATGGACTCTGGAAATGGAGATAGAGACAAACCCTCATCTGGAAAATGGAGACTTTTTGGATCGAGAACCCTTCAGAAATCCAACTCTGGTTTGAGTGTCCAGTCCTACAGAGATACTCAGAAGCCATCACCAACAGAGCTCATTTGGGTTCAGGCTACAAGAATTGAAGAAGACTCAACAGCCATGAAGCATCCTAAGAGGGACCTTCCAGTGACGGAACAAAAGAAACCACCTCCATGAACCCATAACATCCAACCAAGAGGAATGTGTTGACTCCTACAGAGTTCTAAAGCTCCATTTTCATATGAGCAAAGTTACTTTCCCTGGTGAACCTGCTGTTATGTAGAGAGTGTATCTTAGACTTTTCTTTCTTCCCATTCGCCTTGCACTTGACATAGAAAAGATGTCATCAATCTACAATTCTGCTGAAGATGATATTCCTGAGGAGGCAGTGATTGTTTCTTTAAATATTTGTGCATAGCTTGAATCTTTCTAATGCAGGAGGATCTATTCTGTAATGTCCCAAAGTCGGTCTGAATGACTTCTCTAAATACAGTTGACTACAGCCAGTTACTGATCTATAGAAATAGTGTAGAAGAGCATTGCAGGGGGCAAGAGAAATAATTAAAATCTCATAGACTTTGTTCTGTATACTTTACCCAAGCTAAGTATTTGTTTGGTGCTTCTTTTCTTTGATAAAGAACATTCTTATTTTCCATCTTAGTTTCTGGAGCTACCAGAATCTTTTTAGAGAACATTGATACTCTAGAATCAAGATACTGGTTCAAGGGCCCTGTTTCCTGGTATCTTCTTGGCCAAGAATAGAGAGGCAGTAGTGTAACAGGAAATGTGTATTGTAAGTGGACGCTGTTGTTGTGTTGTGACATTTGTGTAAAAGATACTTATATGGTATTAATCCTTTGGTTAAAGGATTGAAGCAGAAAATTTGGTCTTCTCTACCCTACCAGTGGACTTTTCTTTTAAGAGAGACTGAACAGACTGAACGCTAAGGATTGTGGCTTGCTGCTGAATAGTGAAACCATTGCTAGCTCCAGTAGATGAATAAGTGGTCTTTGTTCATGTTAGCAATAGATAACATGCTGAGCTCATACAGACTAATAACTGATTCTGTTAAATTCCTAAGGGAGATTTTGTTCAATGTTTTTTGCTGTAGGAACAATTGAAATAACTTACTTTTTAAGAACTGAGTATAGTCTTCAGCGATCTGAGGTAAATCATCCTGTGACTTTTAACTTCCTCCCCAAGTATTGGCCTGAATCCTATCTTATTAGAAAAGGTTGAGCTGCTGGGAGAAATAAAGCTTTTCTCTTTGAGAACTTAAAATTGGACCATCCCCTTACTCTCCCACCCCCATAGATGATTGAACAATGTTATTATACTTTTTTAAAAATTTCATTATATTTAAACTCTGGAAATCCTCTGTCTTCTGTGAAGATCATGAGAAAGGAATTGAAAAGGATGATAGATGCCCACTATTCATAGCTATATATTCATATCACACACACACACACACACACACACACATGTCATGGTCCAATAGAACTCACATTTTCCAACACATTAGAGATGTGCTTGTAAATGTTTAACAATCATCTCACTGAAACAACAGCAGGAGCAGCAACAACAATAAAAAATTGCTGTATGATATTTGTTTTATCTGCATTATTAAAATAGTCACCACCACTTTAAGTTGAGAAAAAAAACAAAACAAAACAATAAGTCAAGTCAGAATTTCTAGTATTTGTTGATTTTTAGAGTGTAAACTTTCAGTAAAAATTCAACGTCTCTTGTGAGTCAGTACTAATTGGCTTTAGCAAACTCCTGCCTGAAACTCATCCTGCCTTCAAAACTCCTCAGTAGAAAAAATTCCTGTGTAATATGATATATATGTGTATTATGATATGATATGGTATGAGATAGTATGGTATGATATGACATGATATTGTATGACATGATACGCTATGCTTTACTATGATATGGTACATGATATGTTGTGATATGATATATGACACAACAGGACACGGCACAGTACAGTACAGTACAATGTAATGTGATGTGATGTGATGTAATGTAATGTGATGTGATGTGACGTAATGTGATGTGATGTGATATGTTATGGTATGGTATGACATGATGTGACATGGCGTGATGATGGCATGACATAACTTAATGTAATGTAACATAACATAATGTGATATAATATAATATAATGTGATATAAATATGTGATGTGATGTGACCTGACAAAACACAACACAACATAATAGAATACATTAAAATATGTAATCTATACTAAATGAATGTTTGCTTTAGAATGTATTAAATATATAAATGGCATATAACATGTATAGTAAATATGGAGTTTTTGGTTATATTTTTGAGGTTTATTGAAATTCATCTATATAGAGAGATATACACATACATACATACACACACCTATACACACAAAGATATACATACATATGTGAGTATGCGTATACATGCAAATCAACACATAAACATATGTATAGGCATACATGTACATGCGCACACGTTTGCATAAAATGTACAACATATGTGTATATGTGTGCATTGATGCATGCACATATAGACATAAGACATAAACATGTTGCCAACAGTATGCATATAATAAACTCATATACAAAACTTATCTACCACATTTTGTACCCATGTGCCCTGCATGGACAGATGCAATACATACATACACATGCACACAGATATATGCATGTGATCATAGGCACATGCATTTTGTACTTGTGTGTATACATACATACACACATGTATAGATGTAGATATAGATAAATGATATGAATGTAGATATAGTGTATATATGTACTTCAAGCCCTCAGTGGCTCTTTGACCTTGTCACAATGTATATTACTTATAAAAAGTCCATTGATACAGCTCACAATCTATTTATATCTGCTTGTGGCTTTTATCTGTGTTCTTCTTTTATACACTGGCCTGCCTGTGTCTTACTCTAGATTTCTTAACATTCTATACTTGCAAAAACAAAAATTATGTAAACTGACCGTTGGTTGCTGGTCACTCTTGTAACATGACTTTTCTCTTCATTCTGTAAATCACTTTTATGATATATTGGGAAACATTTGACATTAATATCACGCAAAAGATAGTTTTGACCATTATATTTCTCACTAGATAAGTATATGTGTTTTGTTTTTAATTTGGAGGAAGATAACATATTTTTTCAAAGTTAAGAGAGATGACCAGATAGATAAAACTATAACAACCAAACCAACAGTTTAAAAATATTAAAATTATTTTTCCTGTAAGATCCCTATCATATGAAGGTGGTATAAGTATAATTTTTATTTAATAGAGAAGGGAAATGAATCCCAGAGAGATTCAACTGTTTATCCATGTTACAAAACAAGTAGATTCTGGTCACTTAACTAAATCCAGTGATCTGTTCTCTGCACCTCTCCTCCTAAAGAAAAATAAGTCAAAAATTCAATTGCTTGTTCTAACACTGATTCACTTTGCAACCTATGGAGAAGTAAAAGGGAGGTGGAATAAACATTCATTTATCGACTACAGTGTGCCAGAGCCTAAGGGCTTTACAAATATTACCTCATTTGGTCCTTACAATAACCTGCAAGATAAGTGTTATTATTACATCCATTTTTCCATTTCAGAAAACTTAGGTAAACAGAGGTTGACTTCACCAGTAACACATAGCTAGTGTGTGACTGTGATTGGATTTTGAGCTCAGCCTTCCTGACTCTGGACCCAGCAATCTTTCCACCCTGTCACTGAGTATCCCATAATTCTTTTAGGCATGCATTGTTAAGACTCGGGTATGTAGCAGAATGAATAGAGTGCTAGATTTTGAGTCAGGAAGACCTAAGTTTAAAACCATCTTTCAGAAATTGACAAGCAGTGTGAGCCTGGGCAAGTCATTTAACCTCTGCTTTCTTCATCCATATAATGGCACCTATTTACCAAGGCTATAGTGAGGTTCAAATATGATAAGACTTGTAATGCATTTTGCAAGCCTTAGAGTGTTACATGCATAATTAGCAATTTTCATTCCCTCCTACTGAAGTATAGAAAGTATCTAAAATAAATATTCATTAATAGAGAAACTTTTAGAGTTGTTTTTGGCTTTTGAAAGACTTTGCATGTAGATCATTAAAATAATTAAGTTTAACAAATATTTATTAAGCACTTAATATATACTACACTAATATATACTATACTAGATAATACAAAGACAAAGACACTAGACAAACTAGAGAATACAAAGACAAAAATGAACAAGTCTCCGCTTTCAAGAAACTGACATTCTCCTGGGTGGGGAAGATATCCGGATATAACATGTACTCAAGAAAATGCAAATATCTTACTGATTATTTGAAGGAAGATAAAAAATCTATGAACAAGAAGGGGAGAAGGAGTCTATATAAGACGTAGGAGATTCCATGTGCAAAGGGAAGTAGAACATAAAAAGTCATGAAGATGAGATAGCAAGAAGGTCAGGGATGGAAACAGAAAATGTATGATGAAGAGTATTAGCAAATAACCAGATACTGTTGAGACTGTGGAGGGCTTTAAACAAAAGGATGAAGATTTTTATTTTATTTTAAAGGCAACAGGAACAATTTAATCTATTTTGTTGGGGGTGGGATAGTATAAAATAATCATCTTTGAGTACTAAAAATATTACTTACGCAGCTGTATATAGATTGGATTGGAGGGAAGACTGGATATAGGGAGACCTATTGAGGGGTCTAGTGTAAGTCCTAAGGAAAGAAGAGATAAAAAAAAAAACCTGATTTGGATGATAGTCATATGAGTGGTGAGGTGACAGATAAGAGAGCTATTGTGGTGATGGAGTCAACAAGACTTGGCAGTAGATTAATTTGAAGAGCTGAGGAAGAGAGGGTAGTCAAAGGAGACCTCCAAGGTTTTGAGACTAGGTGATTCAAAGGATTATGAATCAAGAGCAATGGGAAAGATAGGATAGATTGTCAGAAAATATATGTTGAATCCCATGCTGTAAATGTTTCACTTGAGATTTCTTAGATATATCCAGGTTACTTGAGATTTCTACGACATATCAGCAGGTAGTTGACAACTTGGACCAAAAGCTCAGGAGAGAGATTAAGAGTGCATATATAAAATGTGGAGTCATCTACAAAGAAATTTAAAAAGATAGCCTTTAAAGATCCTTACTGATCACAGATAGAGGATTACCATATGTCAATATCTATATAGTATCCATTAAAAACTTCCTCTTTCTAAAGTCAATGACATTGCAGATGGAGTCAAAAAGGCAGCATAGAAGCAGGAAAACTCCGCAGCTCCCTCCATAATGACCTCAAATACCTATAAAATATGACTCTAAACAAATATTAAAGTTCCAGAATACACAAAAGGACAGAAAAACAAAGTTCCCACCGAAGGCAGCCCAGCAGGCAGATGGAAAGGGGTTCATCACAGCTCACAGGGAGCCCAGACCAGCACCACATGAACCTGTGGCTATAGTCCAAAGTTGGCCAAGGACAAATCTCAGGTGGAGCTTTCAGGAAAGTGGATCATCAGCAGCTGTGGTGGTTTCCAGAATTATCAACCCATAAGATACAAGGACAAAAGGAAAGGTATAGGGAACTCCAATAAATTTGAGGGAAAGGGTCTGGCCAACTGCCCCAAAGTTAGAATCAGCTGATGTGGCAACCCTGCAGCCACCTCCATGTGGCTGCTTCAGAGCTCACAGCTGGCAAATTGCAGGGGCCCAAGTGATCACTTAGAGGCAAAGTGATCTTGCCTTGAGCTGTCTGGATCAGGATCATGGTCTTGGGTGGTGGTCCTGAGATTTGTGACCAGTGAGCCAAAGCTGGTGGGAGCTGTAGAGATGGTGGTCTCCTAATAGCTCTGGCAGCTGCAAAAAAACCCAGGGATTTAAGACAGAGCTCTCTCCTCTGCAAGCAGAGTTCTAGGGAGCTCACAAGTCAAGTAATTAACTGGCAACACAAGCAGGCAAAGGAAGCAAAACAAGTGCAGCAATCCAACTTTAGATTCCTGGTTTGGGGACAAAAAGGATCAAAGCATGGAACAGGAGGAAAACAAAGCAAGCAGAACTCATGCACCAGAATCTTCCAAGAAAAATGGAAATTGGATGCAGGCTAAAGGGGAGATTAAGAAGTATTTTGAAAACCAAACAAGAGAAGTGGAGGAAAAATTAGGTAGAGAAATGAGAATGATGCAAGAAAATCATGAAAAGAGAGTCAACAACATGACTGATGAAAATAACACCTTAAAAAATAGATTAACTCAAATGGCAAAAGAAGCCCAAAAAGCCAATGAGGAGAAGAATATCTTAAAAAGTCGAATTTGCCAGATGGAAAAAGAATCTCAAAAGGTTACTGAAAAGAATAATTCCTTAAGAATTAGAGTGGAGCAAATGGAAGCAAGTGACTTTATGAGGAATCAAGATACTAATAAACAAATCCAAACAAATGAAAAAATAGAAGCAATGTGAAATATCTCATTGAAAAACCACTGACCTGCATTCCCCAATTGATAAATGGTCAAAGGATATGAACAGGCAATTTTCTGAGGCAGAAATTAAAGATATCTTTAA
>JAQQSU010010625.1:0-12383 GCA_028627135.1 Pseudochirops cupreus | reverse complement strand
ATCTAAATAAGATAAATAATTTATTTACCTTTTAATTAACCAGAAGTTAAAATATTTCACTTTCTTCTTTAACTTCCTCCTACTCCTCCTGATACTGTCTTGTGGAAATAGACTAAAATCCTTTGTGCATGATAGTGCTATGGAGTGAATGCATACAGTGCCAGGCCTGGAATCAGAAATCTCATTTTCTTGAGTTCAAATCTGGCTTCAGATACTTACTAGCTAGGTAACCCTGGGCAAGTAATTTAACCCTATTTGCCTCAATTTCCCCATCTGTAAGATGATCTGGAGAAGGAAATCGTAAACCACTCCAGTATCTCTGCCAAGAAAACCCCAAATGGGGTCACAAAGAGTCAGATACTACTGAAAAAGAACAAAAATATTTTCTAGGTTAGACATTTGCTTCAACTGACCAGTTACATTCAAGTTTCGAGTCCCATCATCCTAGAATCTTAGTTCTAGATCTAGAAAGTACATTGGAATTAATCTAACCTAACTCCATCATGTTAAAGATAAAGAAACAGAGACCCAGAAAGAAGTTAGGTGAGTTGAGCAAAGAAGACATCGGTAACAAGATTTCAGCCTGGTTCCTCTGACTCCAGAGGCAATGCCCTTTCCAGTGTATTGTGGTGCCTTTCTACTGGGTGATTATCATATGGATTTTTAAAATGCCAATTTCCCTCATAAAATGTGAACAAAATGCTCTAGATGCAGTTTTATCGGAGTATGAGAAACCTATTCTTTCTCTCACTCTGGGCATTTTATTTCTGCTGACGTAGCTTGAGGTCACATCAGACAAAACAGACAGCATTTTTTTTTTGAAAATGGTAAAAAATTTGCCTACAAAGCACATCTATAGATAGACATAAAAGAAGCTTAGACAGCACACATATACACTTTCCTATAGAGATGAGCCTTAGTTTCTCCACACTGAGAAGCCGTGCTGTCTTCCAGTTTCTTTCTCACTCATGCTGCACATGTGGCAGCAGAAACCTGCAGTGGTCTAACCTGTGACTGACTGTTATCATCTGCTTAAATATCCATATGAAAAGAAGGCTGTGAGAGTGTAGCTAGAGTGGCAGTGATAGTTGAGAAGAAAGTCCCTCCAAAGAGGGTCTTTCCTTGCAAATGATAGTTTACATAGAAACACTGAAAAAAAATGAATAAATCCATTCAACTGAACTTTAAGGATATTTATCAGTCAATATGGAATTTATTACGAGCCAGTAGAAAAGTAAATATTTTATATCATCACTAGGTATTCATTTTTGTCATTTGGTTAGGTGGCTAAATTTTTTAAAAATTCAATTTTCATCTCTCAGGAAGAGAGCTTACAAAATTTTTCTAACTTTTTTTTTCTGCTACGTAATTGTGTGAGTGGAAAGTTTCTCTTTTTGTTTTAAATCTAAATCTAAAATTAAATATTCAGTTGATAAATGATCAAAGGATATGAACAGTCAGTTTTTAGAAGAAGAAATCAAAGCTATTAATAATCAAATAAAAAACTCTCTAAATCACTAATAATTATAGAAATGCAAATTAAAACAACTCTGAGGTACCACCTTACACTTAACAAATTGACTAACATGACAGAAAAGGAAAGTGACAAATGCCGGAGGTTATGTGGAGAAATAGTGACATTATTGCACTGCTGGTGGAGTTGCAAACTGGTCCAACCATTCTGGAGAACAATTTGAAACTGTGCCCAAAGCGCTATAAAATTGAGCATGCCCTTTAACTCAACAATACTGCTGCTGGGGCTGTATTCCAAAGAGAACAAAGAAAGTATAAAAGGACCCATTTCTACTAAAAAAAAAAAATAATGGCAGCTCTTTTTGTGGAAAAGAATGGGAAATTGAGAAGATGCCCGTCAGTTAGGGAATGGATGAACAAGTTGTCATATATGATTATGATGGAATACTATTGGGCTATAAGAAATTATGAGGGGAATACTCTCAGAAAAACCTGAGGAGACTTATATGACTTGATGCAGAATGAGGTGAACAGAACCAGAACATTGTACACAGTAACAGCAATATTGGGATGATAAACAACTCTGAAAGACTTTGCTATTTTGATCAATACAATGATCCATGACAATTCCAATGAATTCATGATGGAAAAATTCTATCCATTTCCAGAGAGAGAGATCTGATTGAGTGCAAATTGAAATTTTTTTTTTTTGTGACACGGCTAATATGGAAATATGTTTTGAATGACTTCACACATATAATGGGTATCATAGTGCTTGTCTTTTCAATGGGTAGTGGAGGGGTGCACTGAAGAAAAGAATTTGGAACTCAAAATTTTAAAAAGAGATGTAAAATATATATGTGTGTATATAGTATATACAGATACAGACATAGACACACACAGACATATATACTAAATATGAAACCAGCTTTAAGACTGTCTGATATTGAGCCAAAATTGCAAATCTTTGTTCAAATAAAATATTCCAACATAAAAATCATTTATATACAATTTTATACTGTTAATTCCCTTCCAAGTTGTAACATTTCACTAAAATTGTAATTTATATTCAGTAAAATTTGTAAAATAGTTTAATATGAAATCTTACAAGCAATAGTAAACATATGAGATCTTGCTTGCCTACTTTTAAATTCTTACAGAATTTACATAATCATAATTATTTAATTAGTGTTTTCCATTTTTCGTTGTTGAGTGGTTTCAGTTATGTCCAACTCTTCATGACTCCATTAGGGACTCTTGGCAAAGATACTGAAGTGGTTTGTCATTTCCTTTTCCCAACTCATTTTACAGATGAGGAACTGAGGCAAACAGAAACAGAGTTAAGTGACTTTCCCAGGATCACATAGCTGAGAAATATCTAGAAGTTGGATTTGAACTCAGGAATATGAGTCTTCCTGATTTCTGGCCCAGTACTTTATCCACTGCAACAACTAGCTGCCCAGAGTTTTCTATAGGTAGATTAAAATTTTATATTTCATAATTAGGATTTTATAGTATAAATTTTGATTTAGAGCTTTATTGAGTAAATTTTTTCATTGTTATTATAAAAGAATGGTAGTAGTAGTACATTAAATTACATTGAAGTATTTACAATACCAACACTTTTCTTGTTTGTTCTTGTTGAAAAAAGGTTTGTGGAATTTAAAAAAAAATTAAACAACTTTAGGAACCACTGCTATAAACTATGTAAATATGATATCAGTGTGTGGACCAACCCTAACATTCTTCCTCTAAGGCTATCTAAACTGAGGGTAGCTAAGTGGATAGAATGCTGGAACCTGGAGTCAGAAAGACTCATTTTCCCAAGTTCAAATGTGGCCTCAGACACTTAATAGCTGTGTGACCCTGGGCAAGTCACTTAACCCTATTTACCTCAGTCCCTCATCTATAAAATGAGATGGAGAAGGAAATGGCAAATCACTCCAGTATCTTTGCCAAGAAATCCCCAAATGGGGCCACAAAGAGAGAGACAGAATTGAAACAATTGAACAACTCTAAATTTGCCAGCACAGACCCAGCTCCAAACGCTTTTAATCCAGTCACCAAGAAAAATAGGATTCTGGAAAAATTTTAGTTTCAAAAATTTTGTTCTCTAGGAGACAAATCTGTGATTTTGTTGGTATAGAAATCTCCCAGGTGAAATAATTCCTTCTACCAAGGCAAGTCAGCACCTTCTCCGAAATTTAGAATTATTTTCATTGGACCTAGAGAGTTTAAACGACTAACTCAGGGTTTCACATCCAGTTTGTCTCAGAGGTGGGACTTTAACTCAGCTCATTCTGGTTCTTCGGCTCACTTCCTATTCAGTATAACACAAATATTGGAACATATGGGTGATTGAGGCAAGCATACCTTTTGGGCTAAATTATTTGAATTGCTGCCATATCATTCTACCCAATTTTGGCACAAATATTCATTCTTGTCTTTTTCTATTTTTTGTTTCTAATTTCTTCTCTAAGAGGATCACAGTGCTTAAAAATTAAATTAACAGAGATTAGTGCTCATAACCTGTAAGTAGGTAAGCTGTACAAAGGAAGCATGTGGTCATATTATGGAATATTAATAATTTTCCACCCATAAAAATCTAGCATTATCAGAGTGATTTTTTTGTCACACCAGCCTATAAAGCCTAAGGCATAGAGGGATTCTGATATGTGTTTACAGGTAGAAAACTTGCACTCCAGAAATTTATCCTTTTATGTTATTATGGGGGTGGCTAGGTGGTGCAGTGGGTAGAGTGCAGGACTGGGAGTCAGGAAGACTTATCCACCTGAAATCAAGTCTGACCTCAGATGCTAGATCCTGCTCAAGGCACTTAACTCTGTTTACCTCAGTCTCCTCATCTATAAAGTGAACTGGAGAAGGAAATGGCAAAACACTCAGTATCTTTGCTAAGGCAACTATAGATAAGGTCACAAAGGGTAGGACATAACTGGAAAACAACTGAACAACTAAGGTTTTATGGAAGATGGCAGAGAAAAGACAGTGACTCTCATGAGCTCCTAAAACTCCCCCCAACTACCTTTAAATAATGCCATAAAACAATTCCTGGAGTGGCAGAACCTACAAAAGGATGGGTTGAAATATTTTTCTAGCCAAAGACAACATAGATTAGTAGGAAAAGTACATTGCTTCAGGGTGAGAGTGGAACACAGTTTAGCACAGGCCACTCCAGCACAGCCCCAGTCCCAGCAAAGCAGGGGAGGGCTTTGGGAGTCACTGAATCAGCAGTGGCAGCAGCTACTTTTGGAGCCCTCAGTCCACAGAGGTTAAAGGGATCAAACCCCTGATTAAAAGATTACAAGAGTTCCTTTGCAGGAGGCAGGACTCTGCTGCTTTGTCCATGCTCTGATTTAGATCATAGTCCTGGGTGGCAGTCTCAGGGGAAGTTGGAGCACTAGAACACCAGAACTCATGGCCACAGTGGAGCAAGGACCCTTCTCACAGTTCCAGGACAGAAAAGAGTGCTTGTGGTCATTCACAAACTAGAGCACAGGACAGGAGAGTGGTAAACACACCTCTCCTTAAATCATACCACCTCAAAAGAACTGAAAACTTACAGGTCCCTAGAAGTATCTCAAAGACAGCTGCACAAAACCCCTTGAAGCATGGGACAGTGCACCTTCCACTCTGGAAACTGAACCTCACTTTGGCAAAGAGTTAAAAGTCAGGTATTAAGCTGGGAAAATGAGCAACTAACAGATAAAATATTCTGACCAAAGAAAGTTACTATGGTGACAAGGAAGATCAAAATACATACTCAGAAGAAGATAAGGAAGTCAAAATTCCTACATCCAAAGCCTCTAAGAAAAATATGAGTTGGTCTCAGGACATGGAAAAGGTCAAAAGGATTTTGAAAACCAAGTAAAGGAGGTAGAGGAAAAATTGGAAAGAAAAATGAGAGTGATGCAACAAAATCATAAAAAATGAGTTACTAGCTTGATAAAGGAGAAACAAAAAAAATACTAAAAAAAAAACACCTTAAAATAGATAAGGCTAAAAAAAAGGCTACAAAAAGCCAATGAAGAGAAGAATACCTCAAAAAGCAAAGTTTGTCAAATAGAAAAAGAACCACAAAAATCATTGAAGAAAAAAAAGTAATGAAAAAGTCAAATTGGTCAAATAGAAAAGAAGGTACAAAAGCTCACTGAAGAAAATAATTCCTTAAAAATTTGAATTGCACTAGTGGAAGTTAATGATAGTCAAGAAACCAAAAAAACCAGAGGAATGAGCAAATAGAAGACAATGTGAAATATCTCATTGGAAAAACAACTGAATTGGAAAATAGATCCAGGAGAGATCATTTAAAAATTATTGGATAACCTGAAAGCCATGATCAAAAAAAGACCTAGACACATCTTTCAAGAAAATAGCAAGGAAAACTGCCCTAATAGTTTAGAACCAGAGGGTAAAATAGAATTGGAAAGAATCACCTCTTGAAAGAGATTACAAAATGAAAACTCCCAGAAATATTATAGCTAAATTTCAGAACTCTCAGGTCAAGGAGAAAATATTGCAAGTAGCCAAAAGGAAATAATTCAAATATTGTGGAGCTACAGTCAAGATGACACAAGATTTAGAAGCTTCTATGATAAAATCTTGGAAAATGATATTCTGGGGGGCAAGGAGTTAGGATTACAACTAAGAATAACCTATCCAGCCAAACTGAGTATAATTCTTTAGGAGAAAAAAAAATGAATATTCAGTGAGATAGAGCACTTTATAGCATTCATGATGAAAAGATCAGAGCTGAATAGAAAATTTGACTTTCAAAAGTTTCCAGAGAAACATTAAAAGGTAAACAGGAAAAGGGAAATCATAAGGGACTTAATAACATTAAACTCTTTGTATTCCTACATAGGAATTTAGCTCATAAGGCGTTTCTCATCATTAGGACAGATAGAAGGAGTATATATAGACAGAGAGCACAGGTGTGAGTTGAATATGAAGGGATGATATCTAAAAAAAAATAAAATTAAGGGATGAGAGAAGAATGTATTGAGAGAAAGGGAAAGGGAGGGGGAAGATGGGGTAAATTATCTCACATAAAACAGGCAAGATAAAGTTTTTCAGAGAAGGGAAAGAAGAGGGAGGTGACAGGGAACAAGTTAACCTTATTCTCTTCAGAATTGACTCAAAGAAGGAATAACATATACACTCAATTGGGTATAGAAATTTACCTTACCCTATAGGAAAGTAGGAGGGGAAGGGGATAAGAGGAGGGACAGGGTAAAAGGAGAGAGAATAGAATAAACAGGGGGAAATAGGATAGAGGGAAATACAGTTAGTAATAATAGCTGTGAAAAAATAAGCAAATTTCTCCAATAAAGACTTCATTTCTCAAACATATAGAGAACTGAGTCAAATTTATAAAAATAAGATCCATTTCCTGAATGATAAATGACCAAAAGATATGAACAGTTTTCAGGTGAAGTAATCATAACCATCTATCGCCATCTGAAAAAAATGCTGTAACACTATTGTTAGGAGAAATGCAAATTAAAACAATTCTGAGAAATTATCTCATGCCTAATAGACTGGCTAATAGAGCAGAAAAGGAAAATGACAATGGGATGTGGAGGAAAATGAGGTATTAATGCAATGTTGGTGGAATTGTGAACTGATTCAACCATTCTGTAGAGCAGTTTTGAACTATGCACAAAGTACTGTTACAACCATGCATACCCTTTGACTTAGCAATACCACTACTAGGTCTGTATCCCAAAAGAGATAAAAAAAAATAAAAAAAAACAAAAAGGAAAGGATCTATATGTACAAAAATATTTAAAGCAGCTCTTTTCTGGTGGCAAAGAGCTGGAAATTGAGGGTATGCCCATAAATTGAGGAATGGCTGAACAAATTGTGGTATGTGATTTTGGTAGAATATTATTGTGCTCTAAGATACGATGAGTGGGTGGCTAGGTGGTGCAGTGAATAGACCACCAGCCTTGGAGTCAGGAGAACCTGAGTTCAAATATGGCCTCAGACACTTAACATTAACTTAACACTTGGGCAAGTCACTTTACCCCAATTGCCTTGTCTTCCCCCCTCTCCCCTAAAAAAAAAAAAAAAAAGAAATGATGAGCAGAATGCTCTCAGAAACACGTGGAAAGACTCAGATGAACTAATACAAAATGAAATGTATTATGTACAAATTTACAGCAATGTTATGATGATCAGCTGTGAATGACTTAGCTATTCTCAGCAATACAATGATCCAACATTTCTGATGGACTTCTGATGAAAAATCCCATTTGTCCCCAGAGAAAGAACTGATTGTGTCTAAATACATATTAAACTATAGTTTTCTTAAAATGCAACTTTCTTTATTTTTCTTGAGAGTTTTTTGTCTATGTTTTCTTTTACAACATGACGAATATGGCAACATTTTGTGTGACTACATGTGTATAACCTATATTGAACTCCTTGCCTTCTCAATGTGGGGGTGGGTAGAAAAGAGCAAGGAAGGAAGAGAATTTGTAACTCAAAGTTTTAAAAATGAATGTTAAACCTTGTTTTTATAAGTAACTGGAGAAAAATAAGATTCTAAATGAATTCAAAAAAATTTTAAAAATGAAACACACACAAAGTTTTATGGATGTCTCAATTAAATATGTCACCTTTTTAAGGCTTCCATAAGTTTAATAAACTTTTAACTCCATGTGAGGGACATTATCAAAAATGGTCTTCTTGAATTTTATGGCTGAACAAAAGATTAATTTCTTAATATCTGAAAGTGCTTGGGCAAATTTCTGTATCCCTGTGAGTCTCAGTTTCTTCATTTATAAACCAAGAGAACTCTAATAATAAGTTCTTTTACCTTTTCTAAGTCCTACAACTCCACCCTTTCTATAGGGGAGAAAACTGAGGTTCAGAGAAGTGATCACACAAAAAGCTAGTGATATATCTGGTCCTTATCCCAGCACTTCTGATTCCTAATCTTTTTTTTCTTTTTTTTTTATCCCTCAAGCAACATTTTAGGGCATGCTTTATCTAGTTGTAGTTTCTCCAGGGCCTAGTTTTGCTGAGCTCTACATCTCTTTGCCTTATTAATCACCTACTATGTGCCAGACTGTGCTAAGTGCAGGGGATACAAGAAGTGGGAAAAGTCCCTGCCCTCAAGAAGCTTACAGTCTAATGAAGGAAGACAGCATGCAAACAGATATGTGCAAAGTAAGCATAGGAAATAATTGCATAAATAAGAAATGTTAAAAGAGGAAAGGCACTTGAATTCCTCTTAAGGGGATAGGGAAGGCTTCCTGTAGAAGGTAGGATTTTTCTTGGGACTAAAAGAAAACCAGGGAGCTTGGTAGTTGGAGCGTGTAAAGGAGAGTGTTCTGGGCATGAAGGAAAGACAGAGCCAAAAGACAGAGTGTGATACATACATACATACATACATACATACATACATACATATATATATGTATATATATATATATATGTAAATACACATACACAATACATAGCACATAGACACACATAGACAGAAATGCACACAATGTTTCTCTTTTCTTCTGCCATGAAATTACATTATTTTCCACAAACTTGTGGTTTTCTTAATTTAAGTCTATAATTCTTTTTTTTATTTTCTGTCAGCCATATAAGAGTCTCTGGCTCTAATGAGACAGAATGTGGCAGGACCAGTGGCCACCAGCTGACTTTTAGGTATTATGATCATTTAGACCCACAACCATATATTTTCACATGGGCTCCTAAGATCCCTTTATCCTTCATCCCCATGAGAGTTATGGGGCCCAGAGTCACCTAGCGCCAATGAATCCCTTCCATTCTGTGTGTGAAAAAGAGATCAAAGTTCTTGACTGGTTCAGAGTAATTTTCCATAGGTGTTATATGGTAGCAGTTAACAAGAGCTTTGTATCTGTGGAATACCATCTTTCTTAAACTAAACTCTTCCTTCATTGCCTCATCGTGGAATGGAGGTGACCCTGGGATATTGAAAGTTGTGGTGTCAGAATGCAAATGCTAACAATCCCTACAAAGCTGAAAAGTTCTCAAGTTTTAGGGGCTAAAGGCACGATAGCTTTTGTCAGGTATTTGAATGGATACCTTCTTATCTATCTTACCGGAGTTTTTTTTTTTCCCATAAAACCTCCTCCTCGTTTTGTTTATTAGCTCAATAGTTGGTGTTTTTAACTTTCAATTTTATTACGCTCACCTTTGATTTTCAGGATTTCCAATTTGATGCTCAATTAGGGATTTTTAATTTGTTCTTTTTCCTAGTTTTTTTTTCTTTCAGTTGCAAACTCAATTCATTGACCTGTTCTTTCTCCATTTTGTTGATGTAAGAATTTAGAGAAATAGATTTTCCTGTAAGTACTGCATTGGCTACTTTCCATAAATTTTGAGATGTTTTCTCATTGTTGTTATTCTCTTTAATGAAATTATTGATTGTTTCTGTGTTCTGTCCTTTGAGCCACTTGTTCTTTATGATTAGATTATTTAGTTTCCAATTAATTTTTAATCTATCTTTCCACTGACCTTTTTTGAATGTGATTTTTATTGCTTTATCATACTAAGAGAACACATTTAATAGTTCTACCTTTTTACATTTGATTTTGAGGTTTTTATACCCTAATAAATGATCAGATTTTGTGTAGGCGCCATGTTCTGCTGAAGGAAAAGTATATTCTTTTCTGTTCCCATTCGGTTTTCTCCAAAGTTCTGGTATATCTAACTTTTCTTATTATTTTATTCACCTCAATAGTTTATTTCTTGTTTTGTTTTGTTTTTTTGGTTGGATTTGCCAAGTTCTGCGAGTGAAAAGTTAGGTCCCCCCCTAGTACAGTTTTACTGTCTCTTTCTTCGTGTAGCGCACTTATTTTCTCCTTTAAGAATTTGGATACTATACCACTCGATATGTGTGTTTAGTGTTGATATTATCTATGGTACCTTTTAATAAGATGTAGTTTAATTCTTTATCTCTTTTAATTAGGTCTATTTTTGCTTTTGTTTTGTCTGAGATCAGGATTGTTCTACCAGTTTGTTTGTTTGTTTTTTAAATTCAGCTGAAACATAATAGATTCTGCTCCAGCCTCTTACCTTTACTCTCTGTGTGTCTCTCTGCTGCAAGTGTGATTTTTGTAAACACCATATTATAGGATTCTGGCTTTTGATCTGCACTGCTGTCTGCTTCCCTTTTATGGGAGAGTTCATATCATTCCCATCCACATTTATGATTACTAATTATGTATTTCCCTTCAACCTATTTTTTTTCCTGTTTGTCCTCTCTTTCCTTTTGCCCTTTCCCTCCTCAACAATGTTTTGCTTCTGTCTACTGCCTCCCTCAGTCTACTGTCTCTTCTACCAGTCCTCCCCCTCCCTTCATTTACTTATTTCCCCTCCTACTTTCCTGTTGGGTAAGATAGATTTCTATATTCAACTGATTGTCTATATCATTTCCTCTTTGAGTCAACATTGATAAGACTAAGGTTAAAGTAATGTCCATCCCTCCTATCTTTCTCTCTAATGTAATAGGTTTTCTACACCTCTTCGTGTGAAATAATTTACCCCATTCTACCTCTTTCTCATCCCTTAATTATTATTATTATTTTTGTCATTCCCTCAAATTCACCCTATCCTCATACCCTCTATGGATATTCCTCCTAGCTATATTATTAGTGATATAGTTTTTTAAGAATTATAAGTATCATCTTCTCTTGTAGGAATTTAAACAGTTTAGCCTCATTGAATCTCTTATGTCTTCTTTTCCCTTTTCCCCTTCTTAGGCTTTTCTTGGGTCTTGACATTGGAGATCAAAATTTTGTTCAATTCTAGTCTTCTCATTATGAATAGTTAAAATCCTTATATTTTATTGAATGACCATACCCCTCCCCCCTCCACCTTGAGGTATTATGCTTAACTTTGTTGAGTAGGTGATTCTTGTTTGTAATACTCACTCTTTTGCCTTTCAGAATATCATGTTCCATGACCTTTTATTCTTTAATGTTCCTGCTTCTAAATCTCATGTAATCCTGGTTGTGGTTCCCCAATATTTGAATTATTTCTTTCTTGTCACTTGCAGGATTTTTTTTTTTTGAACTGAGAGTTCTGAAATTGACTATGTTTTTCCTTGGAGTTTTTATTTTGGCATCTTTTCCCTGAGGAGATTGCTAGATTCTTTCAATGCCTATTTTGTCCTCTGCTTCCATGATATCAGGGTAATTTTCCTTGATAATTTCTTGAAAGATGCTGTTAGGTCCTCGTTTTGATTTTGGCTTTCAAGTAGTTCAGTGATTCTGACATTTTATCTCCTGCTTCTATTCTCTAGGTCAGTTTTTTTTCCCATGAGGTATTTTATCTTTTCTTCTTTTTTTATCCTTATGAATTTGTTTGAATTTTGATGTCTCATAGAATCATTAACTTCCACTTGCCCAATTCTACCTTTTAAGGAGTTGTTTTGCCCAGTTAGCATTTGTACTTCCTTTTCCATTTGGCCACTTGTACTTTTTAAGGAGTTGTTTTCTTTAGTGGATTTTTGCATTTCCTTTTCCATTTGGCCAATTCTACTTTTTAAACAGTTTTCTTTTTCGAAGTTGTTGCTTCTTTTTTTCTTAATTCTCTTAAATCATTCTCATTTTTACAAGTTTTTCTTCTACCAGTCTTAAATGATTTTAAGCTGCTTTTTGAGTTCTTCTATGAATTCTTTCTGGGCTTGAAACCACTCCTCATTTTTGTTTGGGGCTTTGCCCATAGGTGTTTCAAAATTGTTGTCATCTTCTGAGTTTGTATCTTGATCTTCCCTGTCACCATAATAACTTTCTATGGTTAGAGTCTTTTTGGTTTTTGCTCATCTTTTTGAAATTTTCCCTTTTCTTTTAAATTTGATCTCTGCTCTTGGAGGAAAGGTCTCAGGATTCTTGTGCCAGGGA
>JAQQSU010010624.1:0-12383 GCA_028627135.1 Pseudochirops cupreus | reverse complement strand
ATATAAAGAAATTCAACATTTTAATCAGTCTATTACCAATCAAGTTATCTTTAGGTTAAAGTCAGGCTAATTATCCATAGGCTAATTATTCAATTATTGGATTATCCAAGGTCTTGGCTCTTCTCTCCCACGGTTTGCATTTGTGACATTAATCATTAGTACCATGTAAGTAGTGTTCAAAAGCAAAAAGCCGAAACTTCCAAGCTGTTCATTTTTCTCCAATATTCCACAGCCGTGGTCCCCAACTCCTATAATGAAAGATGGTACTTTTTCTCAACTCTCCTTGGGGCCAAGCTTGGCCATGATAATGACACAGCACTCAGTTTTGTTTTATTCTTCTTTCCATTTATACTGTTATAGTCATTTTGACTGCTGTTTTCCTGGTCACTTTGCATGAATTTACTGAGAGGATTCTCTGAAATTTTCTTGTTCATTATTTCTAATAGCACAGTAATATTCCACTTCAAGTTGTTTCCACAATATATATATATGCACTATGACCTCTTCTTGAAGAAGACATACTGGCTTTTTGTGATCATCATTTCCTCTTCTAGATGTTAACTGTCATTTTAATGAATTCTAGAATTCTGCCAAGATCTTTAAATTTGAGGTCTGTGGGCGGGTCGAGGATCAGGATCTGCTCGTGCTTTGCCATGGCCCCAGCAGCGGCCGCCATCGGAGACAGCCCTTTTCATGATTTTCTTGCATCATTCTCATTTCTCTTCCCAATTTTTCCTCCACTTCTCTTATTTGATTTTCAAAATCCTTCTTAAGCTGCTCTAGGGCTTGTAAGAAGTATACATTTTTCTTGGAAGCTTTTGGTGTGGGAGTTCTGACTGTGTTGTCTTTCTCCTGATCCATGCTTTGATCCTTTTTGTCCCCCAAAAAGGAATCTAAATTTGCATTGCTGGTTTTGCTTTGCTTCCTTTGCCTGCTCATGCTGCCAGTCAATTACTTGACTTTTGGGCTCAGTAGCATTCTGCTTCCAGAGGGGAAAGCTCAGTCCCAAATTGCTGGAGATTTTGCAGCTGCCAGGGCTATTAGGAGGCCGCTGCAGCCCCCACCAGCTTTGGCTCACTGAAAACGCACCCCAGGACCACCACCCAAAACCATGATCCGGATCCAGGCAGCTCAAGGCAAGAGCACTTAGCCTCTGAATGATCACTTGGCCCCCACTGCAATCTGCAAGCCGGGAGCTTCTGAAGCAGCCACATGGAAGCAGCTGCAGGGCCACTGCTTCTGCTGGTTCCTTGCCCTGGAAGCAGTTCTGCCTGACTGCTTTTCTCCCCCTAATTTAGCCAAGTTCCACTGTCCTTTCACTTAGTCCTTGTTTCTTATGGGTTGATAAGTCTGGAAACTGCCACAGCTGCCACTGATCCACTTTCCTGAAGGATCCAGCTGTGGGTTTTTCTGGCAGTCCCGGGGCCAAGCCTTGGTTTCAGATCCACGTGTGCTGCAATGAGCCCTCCCTGTCCTCCTTGCCGAGCTGACTTCAACGGGAGATGTGTTTTTCTGTAATTTTGTGAATTCTGGAGCCCTAAAATTTGTTTAGAGTCATATTTTATGGGTATTTGAGGTGGTTGTGAGGGAGCTGTGGAATTTTCCTGCTTCTACGCCGCCATCTTGGCTCCGCTCAATAGCACCCAAATTCTTAAAGAAGTTAAATGAGTTGGAGGAAGAAAGAGACACAAACCTAAACTAGTGTCAGATCTCAACTGTACCCTCTCAAAACTCAATAAATCCAACCAAGAAATAAATAAGAGACTAAAGAGGTAAATAGAGTATTAGAAAAGTTAGACAGTCCTTTCTATTGAGACACAAAGGGTGATACTATAAGCAAATCAGAAGAGCAAGGAACAGTCCACCTATTAGATCTATGAGCAGGGGAAGAATTCATGACCAAACAACAGACAGAAAGCATTACAAAACGTAAAATAATTTTGATTAAATTAAAAAGCTTTTGTACAAACAAAATCAATGCAACCAAGATTAGAAAGAAAGCAGAAAAATGGTAAAAAATCATTATAGCAAGTATCTCTGATAAAGGCCTCATTTCTCAAGGACCTACATGTACAAAAATATTTATAGCAGCCCTTTCATGGTGTCAAAATATTGGAAATTGAGGGAATGCTTATCAATTCGGGAACAAGCTGTGAACTTCTGAGGAGAGACATGGCAAAATGAGAGAAATGGATAAAACAGTAGAAAAACAGGATGGCAATCTACAACTAGTAATTATAACTTTGAATGTGAATGGGATGAGCTCACCTATATGAATGCAATGATGCTACTGTGGAATAAGAAATGATGAGCAGGCAGATTTCAGAAAAGCCTGGAAACACTTGTACAAACTGATGCAAAGTAAAATGAGAAGAACCAGGAAAACATTGTACACAGTATCAGATCAACCATGAGCAAGGCAAATACAAAGGGCTCAGGAAGGAACGCGCTGTGCATATCCGGATAAAGAACTGATGGACTAAATGCAGACTGAAGCATATTTTTTCACCTGCTTTATTCTCTCATGATTTTTTTTTCCTTTCGATCTATTTCTTCTTTCCCAAGTGTGACAAATATGGAAATATTTTTACATTATAACACATATAAACTATATCAAACTGCCTACCATTTGTAGAAGAGGGGAGAGGAGGGAGGAAGAACTTGGAACTCAACATCTTGTAAAAATGAATGCTGAAAATTTTCTTGTCATGTAACTGAGGAAAAAATATTATTTAAAAAATGCAGAAAAGGAGGGCACCAAAGACAAATTTTTCTTCAAAATTTTGCCTAGTGTCAGGGTCTGCCATTCCCCCTCCTTCTACTGTCAGAGGCCAAAACAGAAGCTATTTATCTCCAAACCCCAGCCCAGAGCAACTTTTACTTTGCTCTACCATGGACTGGCAAGATGATAAGGGTACACTGGCAAGTGAGTTACACAAGATATGTATCATGTCTCAGGTAAGGCACTATATAGGGACAAGTTCTAGACTCATTGGCGCAAAATAAAATGTGTATGCATTAATATCTTATGTGGGTATGCACAACCTAACATGAATTCCACCCTCTCCTGCATCTGAAATACAATTTGAGGTAGAGAGAGGTAAAATGGAGCAAATTATCTCATACAAAAGAGGCACAAATGTAAAAAATTTTATGGTAGAGAACAGGATGGGGAGGAGGACAGGCAGTGTGGGAATCTTAGTCTCATCAGTACTGAGTTAAAGAGGACTTAACATATATAACTAGTTTGGTATAAAAATTTTCTTAACTTACAAAGAAACAGAAGAGCAAAGGGATAGGATAAGGGAGGGACTCGTAAAAGGGCATGTAGATTAGGGAGGCAGTGGTCAGAAGTAAATTAAACTTCTGAGGAGAGACAGAGCAAAATGAGAGAGAGATGGATAAACAGTGGGAAAAAACAGGATGTCAATCTACAGCTAATTATAACTTTGAATGTGAATGGGATGAGCTCACCTATAAAACAGAAAAAGACAGCAAAAATAGATCAAAATCCAGAGTTCAACAATATATTGTTTAAAAGAAACACATTTAAAAATGAGAGATACACACAGAGTAAAAATAAAGGGCTGGAGTAGAAGTTATGTTTCAGTTGATATGAAAAAAAAGGACTTGCTATCAAAATCTCAGACAAAGTTAAAGCTAAAATAGATTTAATTAAAAGAGATAAGCAAGGAAACTATATTATATTAAAAACTACTATAGATTATGAAGTAATACCAATACTAAACACCAAATGCACCAAATGTTATAGTATCCAAATTTACAAAGGAAAAGGTAAATTAATTACAGGCAGAAATAGCAGAACTATAATTGTAGAAGGCTTTAACCTTCCCCTCTCAGAACTAAATAAATTTAATCGAAAAATAAATAAAAAAGAAGTCAAGATGATGAATGGGATCTTCAATAAACTAAATGCGATAGACATCTAGAGAAAACTGAATGGGAACAGAAAGGACTATACCTTTTTCTCAGTGGTACAAAAACTTATATCACATATCAGAGCATAAAAACTTTAGAGTCAAATGCAGAAAAGTAAAAATATTAAATTCATCCTTTTCTGATAATGCAATAAAAATTAAAGTTAATAAAGGACCATGGAAACAGATTAAAATTAATTAGAAACAAAATAACCTAACTCTAAAGAATGAGAGGATTAAAGGGCAAATCACAGAAACAATAAACAATTTTATGAGAGAGAATGGTGATGAGAGAGCATATCAAAACTTATGGGATAGAGCTAGAGCAGTACTAAGAGGAAATTTTGTATCTTTTAATGTTTATATCAATAAACTAGAGAAAGAACAGCTCAACAAAATGGGTATACAAGAAAAAATAGAAAAAAAATTTAAAATCCCCCCAATTAAACACCAAAAAGAAAATCTTAAAAATTAAATGAGAAATTAATAAAATTGAATGTAAGAAAATCATTGAATTAATAAACAAAATTAGCTGTTTTAAAAAAAACCAATAAAATAAACTATTGGTTAGTATGATTAAAAACATTAAAATCACTAGTATCAAGGAGAAAAAGGATGAAATAACTATCAGTCAAAAAATTAATGCAATTATTAAATTATTCTGTCCAATTATATGCCAATAATTTGAAAAATTTTAGTGAAATGGAAGAACGTTTACAAATACATGAACCACCATGATTAAAAGAAAAGGAAATAGAATATTTAAATCAACCTATTTTAAACTTTTTTTATTTTTAGTTTACATCATTCATTTCCATGAGATTTTGATTTACAAATTTTCTCCTCATCTTTCCCCTACCCATCACCCCGGGAAACAGTGATTCCACTGTATAGCCCCTCCCCCAATCAGCTCTCTCCTATATCCTCCCCCATCACCCCTCTGACTTTCTGGTAGGGCAAGATGGATCTCCCTACCCCAGTACCTGTATATTTCCTTCCTTCCTATTTACATCAACCTGTTTTAGAAAAAGAAATTAAACAGGTCATAAATGATCTTCTTAAGAAAAAAAGCATCAGCACCAGATGGATTACAAGTGAATTCTATCAAACATTTAAAGATCAACTAATTCCAATACTAAATAAGTTATTTGGAATAGGTAAAGAAGGAATCCTACTAAACTCCTCTTATAAAACAAATATGGTGCCAATAACTAAACCAAAAAGAATAAAAACAGAAAAACAAAATTATAGATCAATTCAGTAATGAATAGTAATGCAAAAATCCTAAATAAAATACTAGCTAGCTGAATAAAACACTATAGCAACATATCACAAAAATCATACATTGTGTCCAAGTGAGATTTAAACCTGGAATGCAGGGTTGATTCATATATAAGGAAAACTATTAACACAATTTATTTTAAAACACCTGAATGCATAGGCTTAAATGCATTTTTCCTCAAAATGAGAAGCATCTACCTCCAATCATCAGCAAGTATTATCTATAATAGGGATATGACAGAGGTCTTCCCAATAAAATCAAGAGTGAAACAAAGATGCCCATTATCATAACCATAACTCAATACTATACTAGAAATGCTAGCAATAGCAGTAAGAGAAGAAAAAGAAATTGAAGGAATCAAAACGGGTAATAAGGAAATAAAAATATCTCTTTCTGCAAACAAGTATGATGCTATACTTGGAAAATCCTAGAGATTCAACTAATAAGTTAGTCAAAACAATGAAGAATTTTAGCAAAGTTGTAGATATAAAATAAATCCACGACATAAGCGCATAATTTCTACATATAACCAACAAAGCCCTGCAAGAAGAGAGAGTAAGAGATATTTCATTTAAAATAACTGCAGACAAAATAAAATACTTGGGATTACATCTGACAAGACAAACCCAGGAATTATATGAACATAATTATAAAACAGTTTCATACAAATAAAAGTCAGATTTAGATAATCACAGTAATATTAAATGTGCGTGACTAAATCAAGTCAACATAATAAAAGTCACAATTCTATTTAAATTAATCTACTTATTCGGGGTCATTCTAATTAAACTACCAAAAATTATTTTATTGAGCCAGAAAAAAATTATAAAATCTATTTGGAAGAAAAAAAATTGAAGACTATCACAGGAATTAATGAAAAAAAAAAGTAATGGAAAGAGGTCTAGCGGTACCAGATTTTAAACCATAACATAAGGCAGTAATTATCAAAACTATCTGATACTGGCTAAGAAATAGAATGATGTTTTGGCAAAATAGAGTAGGAATACAACACAGAGTAGTAAATGATTATAACTTCATATCTGATAAATGTAGAGATACAAGCTTTTTGGAGAAGATCTCACTATTTGGTAAAAGTTACTGGTAAAACTGGAAAGCAGTCTCGCAAAAACTAGGTATAGACCAACATCTTACACTATTTACCGAAGTCAAAATGAATACATGACCCAGACATAAAAAGAGGTATAAATAAAGTGGAGGGGAATGGAACCTATTACCCAACAGATTCATGAACAAGAGAAGAATTTGTGAATAAACAAGAGATAGAGAATGTCACGGGATGTAAAATGGATAATTTTGATTTATATTAAACTGTAAAAGTTTTTGTACAAATAAAGCCAATGTAGCAAAAATCAAAAGGAAAGCAGAAATTATGGGAAAACTTTCGTCAGTTTCCTGGATAAAGACCTCAATCTCAAATATATCGAGAAACAAGTCTAATTATAAGAAGGACTAATTTCCCAAGTGATAAATGTCAAAGGATGTAAATAGGCAATTTCTTGAAGAAATCAAAGCTATATATAGTAATGTGGAAAAAAATGCTCTTCTAAATCATTATCAATTAGAGAAGTGTGAATTAAAACAACTCTGACATACCATCTCACACCTATCAGACTGATGAAAATGACAAAAGGGGAAAATGACAAATGTTGGAGGGAAAGTGGAAAAACTGAGACACTAACACGTTTGTAGAACTGCGAACTAATCCAACCATTTTGAAGAGTAATTTGGAATTATGCCCAAAGAAGATATAAAACTATGTGTGCCCTTTGACCTAGTAATACCACTACTAGGTCTATTCCCCAAGGTGATAAGGAGAAAAGGAAAAGAACTCATATGTTCCATTTACAGAGGCTCTCTCTTCGGCAGCAAAGAATCAGAAATTGAAGAGATGTCCATCAATCAGGGAATGGTTGAATACGTTGTGGTACATGGTTATCATAAAATACTGTGCTTTAATAAATGACAAGCAGGTTGGCTTTAGAAAAATACGGAAAACTTGCATGAAACAATGAAGAATGAAACAAGCATAACCAAGAGAATGTTGTATTTGTAATAGCAACATTGTTCAAAGAATAACTGTGATTTAGCTATTCTGATTAATAGAATCATTTAAATCATCTCCAAAGGACTTATAAAGGAAAACGTTATCCACCTCCACATAGAAGTATATACTATGTGATTCCACGTAAATAGCTATATCAAATATTGGCTTTCTCTAACATGGAGTTGGGAGAAGGAGCCGAGGCAACTCAGAACTCAAAATATAACAAATTAATTTTAAAAAATACAATTTGAATAACCTGAAACTATTCAGTAGCATTTACTACAATATGTGCATCTCTCTTTAGCACCAGAAGAAAGTGAACTCACATGCTAACTCATATTTCATTCGGTTGCTTCTTGTATATTTATTTATATGTAGCCTTAGATTTAGGCCAATACAGTATGTAATCTCACATATTTCAACTCATTTTCCTCACACTGGAAGAATGGGCAGTAATGAATGAGAGTAATAAGTCCAAACTGGAGGGGAGAGGAAAAAAAACTGAATAAAAGGTAAGAATGTAGGCCATCAGACCTAGGGAGTTGTCCAGAAACTGTTGATCAAAATTTAGGTCAGCAGTTTGAAGTCATGGGACAAGCAATCAAATTAAGGCCAGAGAAATCAAGCAAGTGAAAAGGTAATACCATTAACAAGACCTAGAAACCTACTGGGGTAGGAATCAATCCAAAGGCCTACAGGTGGAAATAGGTGAGCCTCATTAGAGAAATGGGCAAGTAGGTTCACCTGGTGGGAGTAGGATACATGAGGTCCTGGTCAAAGACTGACCCTGACACCTTTTGGGGGGCAGTTCCAGGGAGATTACTGAATGAAATGAATGTTTTTTGAATTGGCTACTTAATTACATGAAAAATAAATATATTTTTTATTTGAAATCAACCCACTACTCAATTCCATTGTTTGGGTATGGAATTATTCCAAAGTGTTCTTGATGTTAGCTTTCTTCTTAGGTTTTCTTCAACATCTATTACCCAATTTTCAGTTTCACATTTTTTTTGAGATCATCTTCTTCACTGAACATAAGTTAGATGTGGAACTGGAAAGGAAGTCAGAAACATCTAGTTCCAACACCTCATTTTATAAATGAGGAAACTGAAGGGAAGATGACTTGCCTAAGACCACTAAGACTTGTAAACATCAGAGTTAGAATTCGAATCTGGGTTCTTTAACTTCAGAGCCAATGCTCTTTTCTACAAACGCCACCACATTAACACCAATGTAACAGAAAATGGATGATGAAAATATTTCTAAGCTCTAGCTACCTATGGAAAGAATGCCTTATTAACTCTACATATATTTATCTAGTTATGGAAAAGTTCTCTATTATAACGTAATAGGAATGGATTTTTTTTGTCTACAGACAGAAAATGTTTTAAAAATTCATAGCACATATTCACGTAGAATATTGGCACTATGGCAAAGCAACAAAGAAATGCATTAATTTTTTGTATGCAAACTTACAGTAACCCCAGTTTCTGGGATAAGAACTCACTATTTGACAAAAACTGCTGGGAAAATTGGAATACAGTATGGCAGAAACTGGGCATAGACCATCATCTAACGCCGTACACCAAAGTCAAATCTAAATGGGTGCACGATCTAGGCATAAAGGCTGATACTGTAAATAATCTGGGGAAGCAAGGAATAGTTTACCTGTCAGATTTATGGAGTAGGGAAGACTTAATGACCAAAGAAAAGTTGGAGAGCATTATAAAATACAAAATGGATAATTTTGATTACATTAAATTGAAAAATTCCTGTACAAATAAAGCCAATGTAACCAAGATTAAAAGGGAAGTGGGAAATTGGGAAAGAATATTTATAACCAGTGTCTCTGATAAAGGCTTCATTTCTAAAATATACAGGGAATTAAGTAAAATTTATAAGAATACAAGTCATTCCCCAATTGATAAATGGTCAAAGGATATGAACAGGCAATTTTCAGAGGTAGAAATTAAAGGTATCTTTAAGCATATGGAAAAATGCTCTAAATCACTATTGATTCGAGAAATGCAAAATCAAAACAACTTTGAGGTACCACATCTCACCAGTCAGATTTGCTAAGATGACAAAACTGGAAAATGACAAGTGCTGGAGAGGATGTGGAAAAATTGGAACACTAACTCATTGTTGGTGGAGCTGTGAACTGACACAATCATTCTGGAGAGCAATCTGGAACTATGCCCAAAGGGCTATAGCATACCCTTTGACCCAGTAATACCACTTCTGGGGTTGTATCCCAAAGAGATCAAAGAAGTGAGAGGAAGACCCATATGTACAAAAATATTTTTTCCAGCTCTCTTTGTGGTGGCAAAAAACTGGAAATTTAGGGGATGCCCATCAATTGGGGAATGGCTGAACAAGTTGTGGTATATGAATGTAGTAGAATACTATTGTGGTACAGGAAATGGGAAGGAGACAGACTTCATAATTACCTGGAGAGACTTATACAAATTGATGCTAAGTGAGAAGAGCAGAACCAGGAAAAATCTGTACACAATCACAGACACATCGTATGTGTGATGACCAACCTTGATAAACTGGACTCGTGTCAGCTATAAAAACTGACTCCACAACTCTACAAGTCTCAGGATGAAAGGAGATATCTACACTCAGAGAAAGATATAGAAAGAACAGAGTTTAAATGGAGACTGAAGCTATCTACATGCTATCATTCTTTTCCATGTTTGGTTTTGTTTCTTTTTTCCCAGTGATCACTCATTGGTTACAACCCTTCTATACAACCAGACTATTGTACAATGTGAAAGTATCTGCAGACCTACACTTGATTGCATGCTGCCGTGCAGGGGGGGAGAGAGAGGGGAGAAAAATGGAAACTCAACGGATTGTGGAACTGAATGTTGTAAACTAAAAGTAAATAAACAAGTCAATGATTAAAAAAAAAAACTTACAGTAGAAAAAAACAGGTGATTCCAGGAAAAAGGGACATAACATAAATTAGCATATATTCCTTTCCCATTCTTTGAGTTTCATGAACAAAGAGGAAAAGACATAAGAAAAGCAGTCACGGAAAGTTTCCAGCATTATTTATTAAAAACAAAACTAGTTTAAGAAATAGCTTTCATTTCCTCATCCAGATTTCTTATAAGTTCCTCAAGGTTGGGGATTTCTATTTCTTTGTATACCCCAGTTCCTAGTTTGTTTTTTTTTGTATATGGGAAGAAGTGAAATACTTGATTCTTGCTATAGGTTACTTCAACTTTTTTGCATATAATATACAGATTTACATTTCTTTATTGTTTCATCTCCAGTACTTTAACAAAAACAAAACAAAACCCCTGATAAGAGACACAAATTTGTTAAGTACCTATTTTCAAAATATATTTGCTCACAGCCAGGTACCACGTAGTATAAGGTGATTCACAGCAGGGGTTTCCCTAACCGAAGCCCTGGAGACAAGCAGGTTTCTCTCCAATGAACTTGGTTAAAAGGCCTTTAAGGTCAAGAGATATATGGATCAATTGAAGTAAATGGGATATTTTGCCAGTAGAGGAGGAAATTAGGGAATGGGGGAGAAGCAACACTAATGTCCCTGCCTTTGAAGTGCTGTCTCTTGGGAAGATTTGCTGTCTTTGGCCCCCTGAACTCAGAATGGGGAGGGATGGGTAGAAGCCGCAAAAAGGTAATTTTAAGCTTGATTAAAAAGAAATATTGATTTCTTAACGATCAGACTTCCAAAGGTGAAACGGGCTGCTTGAAGAACACTGGGCTCTTCCCTCAATGGAGGTCTAGGGCAAAGGCTGGATAACTACTTGTTTGGGGACGTTGCAGAGCATTCTTTTTTCAGGTACTAGTTGGTTGGATTAGATGGCCACTGAGGTGCCTTCCAATTCTGAAATCAGGACCCTGCCTTCTTCAGGGAGCAAGTTCCTAAAATTCCGGGAGGGCTGTTTTGAAAACAATCTCGGGAAAAAGACACGGGGGATCCATTTCACCTATGAAAGAAAGACGTTCTTGAAAAGTTCAACATTTTACTCGTCACCACTGCACAAATGACAGGTTTCCCCCATCTCCTTGCAAACTTGCCTCCTTCCCTCCCTCCATCCAGTCTTGGCTAGGGAACCACCCTGGGTTGGGTGGATGTTAAAAAGCAGTTTAAAGAGCTCGAAATCCACGTCCTGCCCGCGTCTGGGGAGTTAAACCTCACACACCTGTTTCTGCTTCAAGGTCTGAGCCGAAAAATAAGGGTTAGTGGGAGGGGAGGTACTGGGGAGACCACAGCTAAATACTGCAAGCAGGGTTGCCCCCTACCTAGGACAGCCATTCAAAACCTGGGTCCGAAGGCACGTACAGGAAGCTCCGCCGTCTCCCACCGCCTTCGGCTCCCTCCGAAGGTCACAAACGCCGAGGGAGCGCACCCGGCCTCGCCCTCATGCAGTCGGCGGCCCCGTGGGGGCGGCCATTCCCTTTATCCCTTCCAAAGTCTATTTCCGCCGGTCGCGGCAGAGATCTCCCCGATGCCCCCGGCCCCTCCGCCGATGAAAAAGCTCGCAGGAGTCAAGAGGTGGGACTGGGCAGCACGCGTCGGGACGCCCGCCCGCCCCCTCCGAACTCCAGCCTCCGAACGCCCCGCGAGAGGCCAGGCTTGCCTGCGGCCAGGGGCCGGCCAACCGCCAACCAACGCTTGGAACTCGCCCTTCTAAACGAAGGCCGGCTGGCGAGAAACGCCGCGCCTCCGCCGAGCCCCAACGTACCACGCGGAACTGTGACGTCGTCGCAGCCGCCCCGAGCGGTCACCTTCTTTCTCCTCTAGACGCCTAAGCCTTTCTCCCAGGGGAGGGGGCCGGCCGCACACAGAAAAGACTCAACTCCCCGAGCCACTTCCAGGGAAAAACAAGCGTGCGAGCTCCTCACCTAATTCTCCGCCCCCGCACTGGGCCCGCCCACCCCCGAGGAGCCCGCCCACCCCCGAGGTGAGGGTCCGGGGAGGCGCCAAGCCAATGGCAGCGAGACTTTACAAAACGTTTCTTGGCATCCAGCCAATGGGAGATGCCGAGAGGGTGTGTGTGTGTGTGTGTGTGTGTGTGTGTGTGTGTGTGTGTGTGTGTGTGTGTGTGTG
>JAQQSU010010623.1:0-12383 GCA_028627135.1 Pseudochirops cupreus | reverse complement strand
GAGATACACAGGCACTGCAGTTGGGAGATCCATCCTGCCCTACCAAAAAGTGACATAGGAGAGAATAGACTGGGGGAAGGGGGAAACACTGGGATGGCTGTTTTGGGGTGGTGGGCAGGGGAAAGATGGGGAGAAAATATGTAACTCAGAAATATAATTAAGTAGGATAACTCTCTGCCTCTGTGAGATGTCTGGTGATGCTCATGAGTCCAGGCCCCGTTGACGACCTCCAAATTTTTTTAACTAATCAAAGGCTTTGCTAACAATCAGAACTTCAAGATGGAAAAGGATGCTTTGAGTTCCCCATCACTGGAAGGTCCTCATTTAGTAGGATAATCACTTTGGGGGTGGGAGTACCTCAAAGGCCATCTAGTCCCACTCCCTCATTTAACAGAGGAGAAAAAAGGCCTTTCAAGTTAAGTGACTTACCTAAGGTCACACAGGTCATAAGCAGTGGAAGTAAGGTTAGAAGCCAGATCTTCCCACTACCCCTTTTAACTAGAGAATAGGGAATGGCATCACATTTTATGTAACAGTTAACCTAAATGACCTTCAAGGCCCTTTCAAACACTTAAGATTCTATGATTCAAAGAATCACCCTATAGTATAAAGGCATAAAATCCCCTCCATCCCATGGGGTGGCAGATATGCAAATCAGCTGGGTGGTGGCCCTGCCCCTTAGCCGTTATTGCCAGCCATTACAGGAAGCAGAATGTCAATCAAAGCTTGACAGAGGAGATAGAGCATTTTATTTTGGAAGTCAGAAGTTTGAGAACAATGACTGGAATTTCCTCTTTCTGTCCAGCAAAGGCCGTTTGTCATTGGGGAGATAAAAGTCCAGGGGCAGGGAATAAAGGTTATCGGAACCACGGCAGCCCAGAGCCATGTGTGGGGAGCAAGAGGGAGGAGGGGTTATGGAGGAAATCTATTTCAATGCCTGTCATTAAGTTTCCATTAAAAGAACATTCAGTTAGGAATTCAAAAATAATTTAATCTCCCTGGCCAGATGCACCCAGCTGGACTCCTTGGAGCTGGGCCTTGCCCAGAGGATGAGTTGCATTGAAACTTAGTAGAAGAGGCCAATAAGATCATGCTTGGGGGTAAGGGGGGAGGGTAGAATGACCCTAACTGAAAATGTATTTTGAGTGGTACAGGGCTTGGATTCAGTTCATTTTATTGCTGAATTATAGCCCTTGGGTGAGCCCAGGTGCTTTTCCATGCAAGTGGCATGTAGACATTACCCTGGGGATGGAAAGAACTCATTGTGAAGAGAGGGGTCAGTGTGTAATTGCTACAAAGCAAGCCAAGGAAATCTCCAAGACACCTAAGAGGCTAAGCAGCTTCAGTGGACACCAGCCACTGATGCTCCTTCCCTCCTGGAAAAGCCAAAGTAACAAGCATTTATTAAGTACCGACCTTACACTCAGAACTAAGCTAAATACTATGGAGTTCATCAGTAAGTACCTTGTGGAATCTGTCCTTAGGGAGAAGGCATTTGATTACTCCATGTGCTTGGGAGTTTGACTTCTTTGCAAGTCCAGGCCTTAAAAGTTTAGAGTGAGTGGTACCAGAATGAACATCCACAAAGCCAGAGACATTACTCTGGGGCCTTTTGACAGTCTGGGTCCACTAATTTAGCTTATATAGCGGCCCTCCCCTGCATTTCTCTTGAATTGGGGGTTACAGTCACAGAGTTTGTCACGTTCCAAAAGCATGCAGTCAATTTCACAGCTGCCTGCAGGCAAACACCTTGCCCTATTAAAGCATATGCTGGGGATCTTGGGGTCCACATCTTCAACTGGCAGCCAGATGACCAAGGAGCAGTAGCTCTTAAATGAACATACCTGCCCTTAGTTCCAGTTAAGTAGGAGGGTCAAGCCTACAGAGAAATGGTAGGAAAAAATTAAAGTCAAGGGCCCAGTCTTTTTTTCTAGAGAATTTTGCATCCTCAATCTATTGGGAAACAGCAGAAAACAGGGCACCAGAAGACCAATGTCCTAATTTTGTCTTCACTATCTATCAAGATCCCATTTTACTCATCTGTAGAATAAAAATTAAAGGCAATCTAGAGAGATGTGAAGAGTCAGAATAACATTGATTTAAGAAAATGCCCTTTACAGATGGATATATCTGACACCCTCTTCATTTTGAAGTCTTATCAGAACCTCCTTTCTAACAAGATTCTCTGTTTCCAGCCTACCCACTTTCTAATCTATGGAATATAGTGACATCAGATTAAAATTAATGAAACACTCTTTTCATTGTGTAACTCCCTCCCTTGCTGAAAAAACCATCAATGACTCTCTATTGCCCATATTCAAGTCCATACTCCTCAGCCTGGCATTCAAGATGGCCCTCCATAATCTGGATCTAACCTAGCTTTCAACATTATCTTCCACTACTCCCAAAACTTCTACTCAAGGCAAACTGGTCTCTTAGGTTTCCCACTTGGTCCCATGCCTCTGCTCCATCCATGATTCCTTCATGAATAAGTTCCCCTAAACTCTCTACTTATTTAATTCTGATCAATCTTAAATGACCTAAATCAATTTTGGTCTTCTCCACAAAACCTTCCTTTAGCATCTCAGCCCAAAGTGATTTCTCCCTCCCAATTCCTGTCTAAGGTACTTCACTTGACACTTGCCATTTACTGCCTTGAGTTATAGTCAATAAACATTTAAGTGCCTCCCATGTGCTAGGTACCATGCTAATTATTGAGTTTAATTCAACAAGTAATTATTAAGCAATCAATCAACATTTATCTAGTTCCTATTAGGTGCCAGGTACTATGTTACAAGCTGGGTATACAAAGACAAGAAAGTAAGATCTTACATTTTATCAGAAAAGGCATGTACACACACACACATACACATAAATGTATGTGTATATATATATATATATATATATATATATATGTATATAAATAATGACTAGGCCTGTGATTTCATTAATATAGCAAATGCATAAATGAAGAAAGTCCCTCTGGTAAATTGGGTTGGCTTAGAGAGCTGCCTTGAACAATGATAGTTTAAGTGACTTGCTCAGGATCACACAGCCAGAAAATGTTAGAGGTGAGATTTGAACACAAATCTTCCCATCTTCAAGGTTGGCTTCCTATTCACTTTCTTAAACTATCTTTTATATATACAGGATAAATTTGAAAGTAGTTACAGAGAGAAGAAAAGCACCAGCAGTTGTAAGGATTCAAAAGGCTTTCTGTAGGTAGAAGGTTGCTTCAGTTGACCCTTGAAGGAAGTGCTCAATGCTGGAGATTCAAAGAAAAAAATTAAAATAATCTGGCCCATCAAAGCACTTACATTCTACTGGCTAGGGGTAGTTTATGTTTTTATGTGCATGTGACTAATTTCCCTAATAAGACTGTAAACTCCATATTACACACGTATTTGAATTCCTCATAGTTTCCAAAGCAGTATCTCGCACAGACAAGATGTTTCATAAATACTGGAGACTTATTGCTGATTGATCACCTCACCAGCAGGCTGGACTCATAATTCCCCATTTCTCTAGGACTATGTAAGAGCAAATAAAGAAAATAGCGTTCTTTCCTTGGGCTGATGATAAGACTTATGTTCTGTAGGCTTCTTTTAAATTTTCTTTTAAAACCTTGAAATTGATTTTTTTTCAATTAATACAATTTGTTTACTTTACAAATGCTGTCTCATTTTATCCTCACAGTAACTCTGGGAAATAGGTGCTGTTATTATCCTTATTTACATATGAGGAAACTGAGGCAGACAGAGGTTGTGACTTGACCAGAGCCACACAATTCTAGCTATTGTTTTTTTTCCCCCACATGTCCTCCCCCAATTGAAAAAGAGAAAGAGAAAAAGAGAAAGAGAAAAAGAAAGCCCTTTAAACAAATGTGGATAGTCAATCAAAACAAAATATAGGATTCTTGTTTCATATTGGGGCTCATCCAGGAAGGGTATCTTGAAGAAGGCATCTCCAAGAGTAATACTGGGGTCACCAGGACAAAGTATTTATTGAGGGTGAATGGGAAAGATGAAGGAAGAATACTCAAAGCAGGAGACACATAGCTAAGTTTCTTGAGGTCAGGAACATTTTTTTTTGCCTATTTTTCTTGCACTTGGTAGAGTGCCTTGTAAATAGCATGTGCATTATAAACTGCTCCTTCAATTGAAATGGCTGCTGGAAGAGAATGAAAACTAGGTTAAGGAGAAATGAGGGTGTTGTCCTTTAAAAAAATTCATGCATTAATTAATTTATTTTTAACATTCAGTAAAATTTTTTTGAATTCCAAATTCTCTTCCTCCCTTTCCCCCTCCCACACCCCTTAAGAAGGCAAGCAATAAATGTGCTATCAATTATGCATGTGAACTCATGCTAAACATATTACCATATTTGCCATGTTGCAAAAAAAAAACAATTAAAAAGCAAGAAACATAAAGAAAGAAAAAAATCTGCTTTAGTCTGGACCCAGAGTTCATTAGTTCTCTTTCTCATTTTTCTTCATGGGTCTTTTGAAATTATCTTGGATGATTGTAAGAATCAGAGTAGTTAAATCTTTCATGGTTGATCATCATTACAATATTCCTGTTACTGTGTACAATATCCTCCTGGTTCTGTTCACTTCACTTTTCATCAGTTCATACAAGTCTTCCCAGATTTTTCTGAAACCCTCCAGTTTGTCATCTCTTAGAGAAGCAATAGGCTTCTAGCATAATAATTATATACCACAACTTGTTCAGCATTCCCCAAATAATAAACATCCCCCCTCAATTTCTATTTCTTTTCAACCACGAAAAGAGCCACTATAGATATTTTTGTACATATAGATCTCTTTGGGAATACAGAACTAGTAATGGTGTTGTTGGATCAAATGGGATACACAATTTTATAGCCCTTTGGACCTTCTTCCAAATTGTTCTCCAGGCTTGATGGGTGCAGATGTTGTCTTGATAGATGGTGAGAGGTATTAGTGTGCAAAATGAGGGAAACAATATTCTCATATTCTTGGTATTCTCAGCAACAATTTAACCAAATCTGGAATACTATGTTCAGTTTGGCCACATTTCAGGAGGGACACTGGGGAACTGGAGCATACCCAGAGGAGGGTGACCAGTGAATGAAATCGAAATACTGCCACAAGACCAGCAGCAGAAGAGATGACATAGCTAAAAATGACACCTCTTTTCAAATGTTTGATTGAAAGACTATCTTATGGGAGAGTGTTTAGACTTATTCAGTTTGGCTCCAGAGGGAAGAAGAATGACAGAAGATGGAAGGCGCCTGCCACAGTGCCTTGCATATAGTACATGCTCAATGCTTATTGACCCATTGATGGAAGGTACAGGGCAGGCATATTTCAAATCAAGATCAGGAATAACTCCCTAACCATTTCAGTTGTCTGAAAGTGAAATGGACTACCCTGGAAAGTATTTTAGAAAATAATCATCTGACCAGTTCAATCTATTTCCACACTTCTGTCTGAAATATTTAGCTAGTTGGTGTCAGTCAATAAGCATTTATTAAGCTCGTGCTATCAGGTACTGTGCTAAGCATCAACGGTACAAAGAAAGGCAGAAAAACAGTCCCTGTTCTCAAAGAGCTCCCAGTGCAATGGAAAAATTCAGGTTAAGGAATAAGAATTATCCAGATACTCGTTTCAATCCTTCACTTCACTGGGATGCATAGGCATTGCCTGAGCCCTTGCTTTCCATTTTAAAAAAGGAAAAAAAAATATATACTGCTAAATAGTATGAAAAGATGAAGGTAAATACAAGAAGGGAATGATAAAGTTCTAAGTACAGGATCAGAGTAAACAGGGTTTTATAAGTTAGAAAGATAATATAGAGCAGTATCCTGATCAATTCAGCCCTTCCCTTGGGTAGACCTGGCATAAATTCCCAACTTGGCCTTTGCTACTACTTGGCAATCCCTCTACTCTTATTGACTCCTTGGCTCATTCTCCACATTAACTATTCCAGACATTTTCATCTCTCCTCAAGCCCCTACTAGTAAGTCCCAATTCCTGTTCTACCATCAGACGTAGCTTTCTTCTGAGACAAGAAATGATTGTGACCCTCTGAAGGTAGTTCCACTAATCCTGAAGGGAGGTAATATGGTATAATATAATAAGCAGTGAGTACTTAGGTTAACCCCTACTTCTGCTACCTCTGTAACCTTGGGTAAATCATTTAATCTCCATGGGCTTTATTTCATTCCTTAGGGCTGAAATGCAGGAATTGGACTAGATGGCCACTGAGATCTATCCTAGTTCTAGGGTTATGACCTTATGAACTCTACTAATCAAAACTTCTGAGCACTATCAATCTCTTTCTTCTTGCCTCATGGAAAGAGGCATTCTTTGCTAAGACTAATCCTCATAACAGTTTCTTTGATCCAATCCCCACCTGTGTTCTTTCTATGACTTTTCTTCTACCTATGAGATAGTTACATATTTCCCTTGCCTTAAAAAACAGTCTCCTCTTGTCCCTTCTGTCCCATGCAGTTATCATGTAATCTTTCCCCTCCCCTTTAGTGTTAGTCTTATTGAATGAATTATTTACTTTCTCTCCATCTACCTCTTCAACCCCTTGCAATTTGGCTTCCATCCCTATCACCTATACTGAAACAACTCTCTAGAAGGTTGTTATTAACCCCCTAATCACTAAAAATGGCAGCCTTTTTGTTAGTCCTCATCTTCTTTGATTTTTGCAGCAACTGGCACTGAGGATGACTCCCTCCTTCAGGATGCTCTTTTTTCAATTGTTTTCTAAAACATTTCCTTTTCTGGTTCTCTTACTCTTTGCTATTCCTTCCCTGATTTTTCATCTTCCTTCAATTCAATTTAGTAGGTTATCCTGTACTTACTCTATACAAGGCTCTTCCTGTACCTTGTGATCTGTGTTTCTTAAGGTTCTGGTCGTGACCCTTTTTTGCCCTATGTGCTTTTTATTGGTAATTTCATTCATTCCCATAAATTTAACTATCTCCTCTATATAAACGAGCCTGGAATTTTTATCCTGACATCTTTTCTGTGCTCTGACCCTGAATCTCTATCAAGGAAGCATTTCTACTCATATGTCCCATATATATCTCAAACTCAACATGCTCTATCTTGAACTTTTTACCTTTTCTCCAAGGCATGCTCCTCCTTCTGATCCCACTGTTCTGTATGGCAGCAACATTTATCCCGTCTTACATGTTTGAAATAATAATGTTATCTTCTTTCTTTCTCTTTTGTCTGAGTACTTGTGATACCATCTCTTACACCATCAGCTTTGTCTCTGCCTTGGAACAGGTAGGATCTCAGTACAACCCATCTACGTGACTGAAATACTTTCTAACAAGTCTTCCAACATGCACCATCTCTCCCTGTCTCAAGCTATCATTAAAGTATCACCAGACTAATATTCCATTTTATAGACCATAGACTTGATCATATCATTCCCTCAATGAAAGCCCTTCCTTGTTCCTTATTGCCTATGAAATAAAGTTCAAGTTCTTCAAGAGCCTCCACAATTTTGCATCATCCTACCTTTCCTATTTTATTGCATCACCCTACTTTAATTCATACCACCGCTTTCCATATACTCTATGCACCAAAATGAGTTACTCACTGGAGGTGCTCCATATGAACCCAACAGTTCCCTCTCTGTCTTTACTTACGCCACTTTCCTATACCTGGAATTATTCTTTTAACTCTATTCCCTTTAGGCTGTTGAGTTTCTATATATCCATTAAGGCACAACTCTAATGCTACCTCTTCCAGGAAGGGTTCCCTCATTCCAGAAGAACATAATGAGCTTTCCCCCTTCAGACATCGCATTTTATTTTGCATACTCTTATTGGATAATTTTAAAATTATGATTATTTGTATATGTATGTGTTAAATCCTCTCATTAGGCTTTTTGCTTGTTTATGTAAAAAGTGCTTATTAACTACTTATTATATGACAGGCACTGTTCTGGGTGCTGGAGGTACAAAGACTGAAAAAAAATTATCCGTGCCCTCAAGGAGCTTCTGATATATCAGAAAGAATGGGGACAGGGGTAGGGAACATCACAATATTGACAAATAAATGGAGGAAATTTACAAAGTAAATAAAAAATAACTTTGGGAGTTGGGTGGGGAGGAAGGATGAGGAAGTGGTATTCCAGCAGTCTTGAAAGAAGCTAAGAACTCCACTCTTTTTTTTTAAACTTGTACACTCGTGTAATAAAGTATATTATAGTTATCTATGTTTTTGTGTCTTTCCCCCCTACTTATCTCACTTACTGTTGTAATCTACATTTTGGCATTCACTTAAACTTTCTGGTTCCTTTAGGCCTTACTATCCTCCTCTTTGATCTCCGGTGCCTCCCTTTTGGCCTCCATGATCCAATTAAAAGGCCTCTATTTGGCGTTTAAAGCTCTTCATAACCTGATCCCCCCACCCTCCTCACCTCCTCCACCTCTTGCTTTCTGTGACTTCCATCAAGATCCAGCTCAGATCTCTCTTTCTGCAGGAGACCTTTCCTGGTCTCCATGGCAGGTAATGTTTTCTGCTCTGAGACTACCTTCCATCTATTCTATATCTATCTTGTATCTACCTAGATATTTACATGTTGTCTCCTGCATTGGACACTGAACTCCCTAAGGTTTTTTTGCCTTTCCTTGAATTCCAAGGGCCTATCCCATAGTAAGCATTTATTAAATGCTTATTGAATGGGAAGTTCTTGTATGAACTGATGAAGGGGGAACTGAGCGAAAAGAAAAGTGATGAATTTGGTAACATTATAGAGCTAAGCAACTTGGAAAGACTGAAGAGCCCTGATCAATGCAGCACCAAGCATGACTCCAGAGGACTCTTGGAAACATGTAGTACACTTTCTGACAAAGGCAATGGATTCAAGATACAAAGGAGACATACAACTTTGAGCACAGAAAATTTGAGAATCGGTTTTTGATTGGCTATTGGTTACAATGGTTTTGTTTTTTTTAATGGAAAAGGGGTGAGGAGAGAAAATAAATGCTTAGTAATTGAAAAATAAAATAAAAAAAATTTGTCGATGGACTTCCAATATCTGCTTAATAAATATACTGGTTGCACTGAATTAAATGGCATCCTTGGGACAGCAGCCTGGTGATCTAGCAGATTCCTTCCTCTGAATTCTTCTTTCCTGTTCTCAGGTTTGACCTTAATTAAACACTGTGGTTCTCGCCTTCCCCCCCCCCCCCCCCCACCAGCTTTGCTCCCAGGAGGGCTTCATATGGCTCTTAGCTGGCCAGGCAGAGGGTTCAGTTGGCTGCCCTGGTCCTAGACTGCTAGCTCTTTCCTTGCCCCTGCCTCTTTTTCCAGTGCCTCTTTCCTGCCTCTTTTTCCAGTGTTCCCAGCTTAGGAGACTGAGGAAGGGACGACTGAAGGGGAAGAATAAGAGCTGGTGGTACATACACATTGTACACGTGGTTATGAGACAGAGGGGAGCCTACACCGCACAGGGGCGGTATTGGATTGGAATGAGGTAGACTGTTAGGTGCCGTCTGTGTAGCCTCTGGCCAGCAGGTGGCACCATACTCTGCAGTTTCACCAAAGTGAAAATTGCCTCACTGAGACACAGTCTTGTAGTTCTGGGGCAGCCAGCAAGTTACTAAATTTCAGATGGGATGGGATAGGGTCCTTTGCAACATCTAACAGGCTTTTCAGTAGCCGTTACCATCTTTTGGGTACACAATGACTAGACAAGAACAACGTAGTACAGTGTTGGATGTATAGCAAGCACTCAGTCAGTAATCACGTGGCAGTGATGAAATGGAGCAGATCTGGGCTCTATCTTGGGTCTGCCACTAATTACATGACCCTAGGCAAATAATTTAATCTCTCTGAGCCTCAGGAGGTAATAATACTTGCACTATCTCCCTCACAGAGTCTTCAGAGAAAATGTTTCTAAACCTTAAATTTAGGTTTCGAATTACGAAATTATGGAAGCTTTCTTGGGTTTCTCATCAAAAATACAATATAATACAATACAATATGATAAAATATAATTTGATATATCATAATGTAATGATACAATCTAACCAAACATTATATAACATAATATAGTGTATCATATGATACAACCTAACCAAAAATAATATAACATATCATATAACATAATGTAATATAATATAGCCTCATACAATATAACATGATATATTATAATGTAACATAATGCAACATAATATAACACAATATAACATACTAAGATCCATTAAGTTCTGAAATTCTAAGATGCCAATTAAATTAGCAAATAGTTATTAAGGACGTATTATATTCAGAGCATTAGGTTATAGGAGATCCATTTAGATAATGTAACAGTTCTTGCCTTCTTGGAACTTGCAGCTTAGTAAAAAATAAACACCAGTAGAAATAACTACAAAGCAGGTCTGACTGTTACTTCAGTCACTTCAAGGAGGCTCTGTGACTTTTCGGGGTAAAATAAAAATTCTCTCAGATTTTCTTTCCAAGTTGATTACACATTGCACCCTCTCATCGATGCTTTGCTTTAGCTAAATTGACCTTGATGTTCCATGTATGAGATGTTCCATCTCTTATATCTATGTCTTTGTTCAGGCATCAGCTACTCTTCTTCCTCCACTGCTGCTTCTTGGAAATCTTGGCTCCCTTTAAAAGAGCCCTTCAGTTCATATCACCTTCTTCAACTGATTGTTCTCCTTCCACCAAATCATTGCTTCTTGATTTTGAAGGTATTCTATCTTTTCTTCTCTGTGAACATGATTTATCATGCTCAGGAAAATATAAGCTCCCTGAGGGCAGGGATTCTCATTTTTGTATTTGTATGCCCAGCACCTAGCATAATGCTTGGCACATGGTAGACATTTAATATGGGCTCATTGAGAACTATATGTAGTGGAGGCTATCCTTCACATGTGTAGTAGGGGGTTGTTGTGTGGCTTGAAGGAGGATAGAATAGACATCCTAGCCTAATCTTCCCACACCTTTCTCCAAGGGAGACTATTTCCTATTAGGAAGGAGGAAGAGGAGGCTGAGGCCAGAAGTTTGGCTAATCAGAGAAAAGAGATACTGGATTAGCATTATATTTATCTACTCTAAATATTATTAGTCTAGGTCCTAGAGTGCAGCTCTTTGACTGAATCCAAACTTTACCCTGGAGATATAGTTTTCAGGTTCAAGCTAAACTTCTGATTACTATTCATTAATGGGGAAAAGAAGACCCCAAGCTTTACATACAAGGCTCGACTTCTTTCCCACCAAATGCCAGTTCTATATTGAACTTTTATCCAAGTCAATAGTAAAACAAATTGGAGAAAGTACACACAGGAGAATATATATCAGACAATACAGAATGTAGGAGTTTTCCCATTAGAAGTAAGAGAACTCAACTGAGATAGAGAGGCTCTGATCACACCCAAAGGGTTGCCTGAAGTCTCTAATGTAGCAAGCTAGGAATAAGGACATAGTGGAGATTGCTAGGTTCTCTCATGATGGCTTCTTCCCAGAATCTTATTCTCTCTTCAGTCAACTGAAGTGGGGTTGGCATTGTCTATTTTTTCTTTCAAAGTTGGAAGCCAGAAACCCTTGATGTGACTACAGAGCTTGAAGAACCTGAACAGGCTGGAGCTCTCTTGTCCAGTGCTATTAGACTACATTGACTCCTAAACATACAAGTTGAATAAGGCAATGATGTATTTGAAGATCATAGAATCATAAATTTACAGTCAGAAGGGACCTTGAAGGCCATTAATCCCTCCCCCAATTTTACAGATGAGGCAACTAAAGCTGAGAGAGGTTAAGTGACTTGCTTAGGGTCACACAGACAGAAATGGTCCTAGAATTTGAACTCTAAGTTCATTACTCTACCGATTGTGCCAATACAAATGAGAAGAATATAGTTCATTTTATTAAGAAACAGAACCAACAATATCCTGAACAACCACTTCTGGAAACCTGGCCCTGTCACTGAGGGATAATCATCAGACTAGCAGATGCAGGGGAATGATAATTTCATTAGAGAATTATGAAAGAAATTGGTATGTGAGGTCTGAGAGGGATGTTTGATACAAAACAAGAGGATCCAGGCAGGCTTCCTGCTGAAGGTGCCATTTAGAAAGACATAGCTACAATCAACCATACAAATAGTCTCTAATTCATTTGATTGCAGAAAGTCCTTGGCTTATAACATCTCCCTTGGTTGTCCTCACATGTCCTATTACCATTTCTATGTTCTCTCAGTATAGTTGATTAAAGGTAGCGAAAAGATTTGCAGTAAGAAAACCTGAGTTCAAGGAACCCTAGGTTTGTTCATTATAGTAATCCTTTCCACATCATGACTTTCCCCATCGTGGTTTCACTATATTGCAGGTCAACATAAGAAATTAAATAGGATTTTTTTTTT
>JAQQSU010010622.1:0-12383 GCA_028627135.1 Pseudochirops cupreus | reverse complement strand
TATATATATATATATATATATATATATGTATATATGCAATTATTATTATTATTATTATTGACTACATCCAACTGGAACTTGAGATACACAGGCACTGCAGTTGGGAGATCCATCCTGCCCTACCAAAAAGGGACATAGGAGAGAATAGACTTGGGGAGGGGGGACACACTGGGATGGCTGTTTTGGGGTGGTGGGTGGGGGAAAGACGGGGAGAAAATATGTAACTCAAAATCTTGTGGAAATGAATGATGCAAACTATAATAAAATTAAAAGAAAAAAGAGAGGACATGATAGCTATATTCAAGTATTTGAGTATTAAGTTATGGAAGAGGAATTAAATTTGTTCTGTTTTGTCTCTGAGAATAGAACTAGCAGAAATGGTTTGAAGAGATAGAAGTCAATTTATACTTGATTAAATGGAAAATGTTACAAATTGAGCTTTCCAAAAGTAAAATGGGCCACTTTGTAAGTTGTTGAGTTTCACCTTACTGGATATCTTTAAGTAAATATAACACCAGTATGATATTCACAATGCCCACATGGCTATTAATATGCTGGTATAGTTGTGAATCATAAATGTAACAGGCTCTCCACATGGAGGACAGAACCAAAGCATTTATTCAAATATCAGAAAAATGAGTCCCAAAAGCAGAAAGTCAAAGTCATTACAGTAACTATGAAGTTGGTACACATAGTCAGTGCAGTGAACATCCACATTCCCAAGCCTTCAAAACAAAACAGGGTCCCTCATCAAGGATCATTCTCTCCTCCCTTATAGTTGCTCCTTGATCTCCAAGCTGCTTGCTCCCAGCAGTTGCCAGTTCTTCTCAATTCTGTTCTCAGTTCTCTTTTCTCTCTCTAGTAGTAGCTGCTTAGCCTCCATGCTGCTCACTCCCAGAAGTTCTGGCTGGCTCTCAGAAGTTCTCAGAAGCTCTGGCTGGTTCTCAGAAGTTCTCAATTTGGTTCTCAGAAGAAGTTCTGGCTCTCTAGCTTGGGCTTTTCCTTATATATGGTATTAGTTCCTCCCTATTCTGCCCCTTGCTGTTACGTCAGCAAGTTCATCCCACTGTGAGATTCACAATTTCTGGGTCTTAATACTTGACACAATCCTGAGCTTGAAACAAGGTGCTAAGCGTCCATTTACTTGCCAATACAAGGGGCATGGAAGATCTTCAAATCCCATTACCATTACATTAAAGCAGGGTGACTACTCATGACAGGGATTCTCTAGAGGATTCTGGTTCAAGTATAGGTTGGTCTACATGAAGTCCCTTCCAACTCTAGATTCTTCTCTCCACTGTATTTTGCAATGTAATAATTCTTATCATCTTGTATGTGTGGGCACATGTGTGTGCATGTCCTCTTGAAAAAGAGAAAGATAGAGGAATAACATCAAATTATTGAGCAGACTCTCTGATAATAGAAATCACAAGAATGAAGTTCAAGTGGCCCCCTGGAAGCTTATTTGAAATTATGTAATCAGTCCAATTCACTTTTTGTATTAGCCTGTCCAAAGTTAATAATAAATTAGTTGATGAGCCTGGGTAGAACACTTAGTTTGGCTATGACTTCAGAAACTCTTGATTTCAGGAATCAAGAATTTGAAAATACCCCTTAATTGTATATGTTTTGTAAGCTAATTATTTTATGTTTATGAATAGGCCACTTTAGGGCCTTCTATCCATGGTAAACTCCTGACTTTAGCTGTTTAAAGGCCCATAAATGCCAGAAGAGAAGACAGCCTGTACTTCAAGGGCAGGAAACAATTAATTACTTGTTCTTCACCAAGTTGCATTTGGATATTTACAGCCCAAGCTTTTCTGTAAACTAAAAGGCTCAGTATAAGTAAAGTTTTTGGTAACTCTTCAAGTTCAACAAAAATATTAGCTTTTTTCAGTTTGAATAAAAAACAAATATGAATTTTTCTGAAATCATGTATTTAATACTTGAATTGTTCAAGTATAGTAAAGTAAGAAGGCATGAGAGACTGGAAGATTACACAGACATTAGTCTAGCTTCCTTCTTGAACATTACTTCCTTGAGTTCAGGGACTGTTTTCATATTTTGCTTTAATCCCCAGCACCTAGAACAGTGCCTGGCATGTAATAGACACTCAAAAATGCTTGTTGAAATGAATTCAATTTGATTCAATTAGCATCCTTTTCAAGTGACCTTTAATTATGACATCCTCTTCCAGACAGCAACCACATATTCATATTGCATTTACTTATTATCTGCTAGTTACTGTGTCTGCTACATCCTTATGTTTCTTTAGGTAACAATTTAAATCACTTCCACTTTGAAAGCTTGTCTTAGAGTAAAAACTAGGCCTAGGTATATGTTCAGGGGGAGGAAATTAAGGTTGAAGGTCTCTAGAGATTTGGGGACACACACACACACACACACACACACACACACACACGAGAAGACAGAAAATGGAGATACTTTGAGGACAATCCTAAAAGACCGAGGCAAGCATCAAATCCCTTAACTTAAATAGATTCCATGTTTTAGCAGATAATTATAGTCAGTAAGAAGCTAAGATTAAGTCCTGCCTTTGACAATAACTAACCATGTGGTCATGAGAAAATCAAGACCCCTCTGAACCTCAGTTAAATCACCTACAAAGTAAAAACAACAACAACAACAACAATACCTGAGTGGAAGACTGGTGTAGGAGGGAGAGAAAGTTGACCTCAGTTTCAGGGATATCAGGGTTCAAGATTCACCTCTGACACATATTGATTACTTGATCCTGGGTAAACCTATCAGTGCCCAATGTGATTCTTAAGACTATAAATTGCAGAAAAGGCAAGAATCAACACTAGTAGAACTCTTTAGGAACATTGCATGCAGTCATAGACTTAATCTAATAATATCTATGGCATTTACCTCACAGAATCATTATATGGCTTAAATGACAAACACTTTGCAAACTTTCAGGTGCTGTATCAATATCATTCATTGATTATTCCTACTCTTATTGTTCAGTCATTTCAGTGTGTCTGACTTTGACCCCATTTGGTGTTTTCTTGGCAAAGATACTGGTGTGGTTTTCTGTTTCCTTCTCCAGCTCATTTTGCAGATGAGGAAACTGAGGTAAACAGGGTTAAGTGACTTACCCAGGGCGACGTAACTAGTAAGTATATGAGGCTAGATTTGAACCCCAGGCATGGCTGTCTGTCTACTACCCCACCTAGCTGTCTTAGTTTGATTCCTACTTTAGGTTGAATCAAACTAGAATGTTTAGACAGTCATAACAAAAGCAACAAGCAAGTGTACTCTATCTATATCACATTTCTCATAATGTCTTCTCTGCATATATTTCTCTTTTCTTACTCACACCAATAAATAGTAGATTTGACAGATGGTTCGGATGTCCTATTTTTAAGTTAAACAAATTTAACAGTCTTCTTCCTTCATTATACAACCTTTGGTAGTCCTATTTCTATGACAGATCTCATTCACACCTTCACTATCATTTATTCAGAGTGACCCTTGGCAGTTTTCAAATGTACTGTATTTCATTCCCTCTCCATTTGAAACATGGTGAAAATATTTGGCACATGCCTGTTAACAGAGATGACATGGAAATTAACAAGATTTTACAAAATATTTTGAAATGAAAGTGCTATATAAACAGAACCTATTATTACATATGCTGTACTGTGAACTGGTGAAATGATCAGCTTTGCAAATATCATATTGCTCCTTTATTTCCCAAGTTGATGCACAAAATATTTGAGTGCCTACTCTAAAGCCTTGCATGTTTGCAAAATGTTTACTTCATGTTTACAAAATGTTATTCCTACACTGTCTCCTATGACATAGCCAATCAAGTCCTTATTATATACAGGAGCACTGGATAAATCTGCATAGTTTAATGGATAGAGTGATGAGCTCAGAGACAAGAAGACTTTGGGTTCTCATTTCCTCTGAAACTTAAACATTTTGTGTACATAAACATGTACATTTTCTGCACACGTACATGAACATTTTCTGATCCTCAAGAAATTATTGTAAGCAATGATCCAATGGCAACATTCCTTAGGAAAAGCAGGAATTCCCATGCCCATTAAATGACAGGTCCCTGATATACTGAGTATCCCTTGTAAATGTTAAGATCATCTTTTTATACAGGTAATGAAAGAATCTAAGTTCTTTTTTACTTGTATCTCTAACACCTAGTTCAATGTCTGGAACTTAGGAAATGTTTAATAAGTATGGTTGATTGAATCTTATTTTACCTAAAAGGAAATTAATTTGAAAATAAAGGTGAAGCTACTAGCGCAAGGGAAAACCATTATTAAGTGGTGAAGCTCAGACTCAGAACAGGTTGCAAATCTGTGTTGCTCACTCAAACTGATTTTGAGAAACAAAGTATTTTATGGAGGTAGTCAATAACTCTTAAAAGACTATACAGGTGCTTATAGAATTTTTCAATCACACAGAATCTGAGATTTAGAAAGGGTTTTGTAGGACGTTTATTCCAAACCACACCTGATTAAGAATCTATTATACAAAATCAGAGGGTAAGACTAGGCACTGGTAACTGCCCTCAAAAGGACACTCCAATTCCTTCCACCTTTATTCTTTTTCTCCTTTTCCAGCTTGCCTTGTGGATACCTCAAACACATCCTACTTTGGAAATTTCAGCCACCTGAATTATTCCATTATGTTAGATAACAAAAGTGCCCACGTTATTCCAGAAGGTACAGACAAGTGGCAAGAGGGAAGGGAAGAAGAATTCTGGGGATGTTTCTTTTAGTCTTCCCATATTACCAGAAGTAAATTGATCATGTCTACCACCTTGAAAGGCAAAGAAATCCTGGTCCTCACAGAATAAGGATATGGTAGAAGTAAAATCAGAGGCATGGCCTGATTTTGTGAAATATACTCTCCATTACTTATGATTTAATATATTTGACTTTACATTCTGATGAATGGTATGGAATCATGTGAATGTTGTTAAAAATAAGGGTCATAATGATTCTGAAGAAAGGCACAAATACATTGAATGCAAAACTAATTTTTTTAAGTTTGATTTTTAAAAAAGTGGCTCCCCAAATTTAGAGTACCTTTCACTTTGAATTTTACTTTCACAAGGAATATTCAAAGTGAGCAGTTCCTTTAACTCTGATGATGTTTTGTGGCACTTAGAATTAGAAGACAGAGGCTTTATTTCTAGTTGTCTGTCATTCTATCTATATGTTTTGTGCAAATGAATTAGCCTCCATGAGCCTCAGTTGTTTACAATTTTTAAAAATGGTCATAACAGCATCTATGTCTTACATTGTGACTTCATCTTCCCTGTCCCATACTTGCAATACTGTCATATATTAGCATTTATTTCAATTAAATTCAACATCAATATAATTATTTAGATGTATGGCACTGTTCTAGGCTTTGTGGGTATAAAGATTTTTTTTAAATAGCATAGTTTTCATAATGGAGGATCTCAAAATTTGGTCAATGGAAGGAGACAAGTAAATAAATAACCATAATTTAGAACACCAATAAATTCATAAGGTTCAAAATGAGTGACATAAGAGTTCAAGGAAAAAGGGACTACTTAGAGTGGGGAAGTGAAAGCAAAGAAGCATTTATTTAGCACCTACTTTATGCTAGGTATGGTGCTAAGCACTTTACAAATATTATTTCATTTAATTTGATTCTTACAACTACCCTAGGATGTATGTGCTACTATTATCCTCAATTTACTATTGAGGAACCTGAGGCATTGGAGGTTAAGAGGCTTGCCTAAAGTCATGCAGATAATGGCTGAGTTTGAATTTCAACTCAAGTTTTCCTGACTCCAGGGTCAGCACTCTATGTACTGTGGCATACTACTAGCTTCCAAGTAGTATATATTAATAAGTAGTATGAAATAATGCTAGAAAGGTGTGATGAATCAGATTGTGACAGATCTTGAATTAGGTTAAAGAGTGTAACTTAATCCAAAGGCAATGAAAAGTCACTGAAAATATCTGAGCTGGACATAACATAATCAGATCTTCGCATTAGGAAAATTACTTTGGCAACAGTGTGGAGGACAGATTAGAAAAAGGAAGTAACTGGAAGCAAGGAGACCAGTTAATAAGTTATTATGAACAGTTAATGAGCATCTATTCTAGGACGGTCATAATGGGCATAGAAAACAAGCAAATGGATAGAAGAAATGTCAGAGAAGTAGGAAAGACAGGGCTTAGCCAAATATTGTGTGTTTTATGGTAAGGGAAAAGGAATACTCAAAAATGGCTGTTTTCTGCCTGAATAAATGAGTGAAAAGTGGTGTTATGAATAGAAATTCATATGTTAGGAGGAGGGTCATGTATCAGATAGGGAAATAAAAGCAGTTTTTAAGATACTGATTTTGAAATGTCAACTGGACCTCTGGAAGTAGATGAGAATCACTAACATCAGATTCATGGGACTGCCAGCAGTAAACATAAAAGGAATATAGAGAAGAAAGAGGGGACCAATGAAATATTCTACATAGACTCTAGGATTTAGAGAACAAGAGTAGGGGTATGTTAATTGACTTTCAGAAAAAAAAATATCTGTAAAACAGACTTTATTTTAATCTACATCATTAACATTAGTTTAGCTTATGTTGTTTAAGTTGTTTAAATATTTAAAATTATTACTTTAGCTTCCTTAAGTCCAGACAATAAGGAAAACAATAAATCAAGCCCTGATTCATAGCATTTGCACTTTTCTGAAATAGTGTTCACCCTGAGAATTTAGCAATTGTCTTTCTTGAGGTATTTCAAGCTGGCTCTAACATACCCTTTATAGAAGAGGAAGAAGAATAACTAGGATAGGGATGGTACAATGGTGACAGAATTACAATCATCAGGGAAGATTAGCATCAAGCAGTTAAGGAATGAAATTTTCAAGAAGAAAGTGGTGATATATTAATGCAATATAATATTATTGATCTATAAAAATGATGAAAGGAATACTTTCAAGGAAACCTAGGAAAACATCTGAACTGATACAAAGTTACATGAGCAGAACCAGAAAACAATTTTTACTTTGGCTACAGCACTTTTCAGGAGGTCAACTTTGAATGACAAGATCTCTCTGACCAATGCAATGACCGATCAAAACTCCAGAAGACTAATGTTTCAAAGTAGGACAGGGAAGGGGAAGGAAGGGGAGGTCAGGGTCATCATAAAGCTTTGATAATACTTTAAACCATGTAAACAATCAGAGATTTACCACAGAGTTTAGACCTTGATGCTCTTCAAGTTATAGAGAGAAAATGAGAAAGAAAAAAAAAAGCCACATGAAAATTATAAGAAAGTGCTTCCAGATATCAGGCACCAAATATCCTAGGATTCCTCCTGGAACTCTTGACTTTATGCTCTGGGACAGCTTCTGAGATCTAAAGATTCAGGCAGCTTAGAAATAAAACAGTTCAGATGTTTGTCACAGAAAAGGGTCCCTCTCAGGAATTGTTACCCCATTCTTAAATTCACCAACCATCTAGGAAAATAGACCTTTTTTTAGCCATGAAACATTAAGACTTGATGATCCATATGCAGAAGTCCAAAAGAAGGAGCAGGACCAGGGCTCCAGGGCAAAAGGCATGTAAAGGAGATGTGCCTACATAATAAACAGTTTATTGAGCACAGAAAGCAGAACAGAAAATAAAAATAGTCAGGTAAATGTGATACAAGGTACATCAATTCCATTCAAATCAATTTGCCAAATATTTCTTAGGAAATGTACCCCATGCTGGGATATATATTCAAAAAACATTTATTAAGCAGTTACCATGGGTTATGTGCTATAGGAGATAGAGTACTGCACCTGTGGTCAGAAAGACCTGTACTGAAATCCAACCTTGAACATTTCCTATCTGTGTGATTTTAGGCAAGTCATTTAACTTGTTTGCTTCAGTTTCCTCAACTATCAAATAGGGATAATTAAAAACACCTACTCTGCAGGGTTATAAGGAGGATCAAATAAGCCTGGCACATAGTAGGCACTTATTGCATGTTTATTTACTTCTTTCCTTCCTTGTCAGACACTGGAGAAACAAAAACAAAATGTAAGTCTCTGCCTTTATGGTAGAGGGGGAAATATATATGCTATAAGGGGAAACCATATATGCACACATGAATATACACAAAGTACACACATACACACAAATAAAGTACAAAGTTCTTTTTTGTTTGTTTTTACTTTGTGGAACCTAGATAGGAGGAATTAGGAGATAAGAGGATCAGGAAAGACTTCATGTGAGAGGTAGTAATTCATTGGGCTTTGAAGGAAACAAACAGCCATGAGGGGCAGCTAGGTGGTACTGTGGATGGTTCTTGGCCCAGCATCAGCAAGGCTTATTTTTCTGAGTTCAAATCTGACTATGTGACCCTGGGCAAGTCACTTAACTTTGCCTCAGTTTCTCCATCATGAAATAAGCTGGAGCAGGAAATGGTGAACCACTCCAGTATCTTTGCCAAGAAATCCCAAATGGAGTCATGCACAATTGAAAAAAAAAAGATCAAATGACAAGGAATCCTGAAGGTGAGATGGAAGGAGTACATTCTACTCATGGGAACAATACAATGCTACAAGATGGGAGATGGAGTATTATGGGTAAGAAATGAACAAGAAGTGCAGCCAGACTACAGGCAAAATATGTCAAGTGGAGTAATATATAATAAGCCTGGAAAGATAGGTTGAATACCAGTAAATTGTGAAGGGTTTTAGCTATTCTGTAAAGGAGTTCATATAGGATTCCACAGGTACTCATGGGGAGGGGGATAGTGACATATTGAGACCTGTGTTTTAAATAAATCACTATTATCAGGTTATATTTATAGCAAGACTGCAAAGATGAATTATTCTTTTTTATAAAGGCCATAACAAAGCTATAAAAAAAATCACATAAGTATAGAAATGAAATCTGTATCAAACATTCATTAAGAAACCACTTGTAAACAGCACCAGGCTCTGAGTATATAATGACAAATAAACAACAGCAAAACCAAAATCCCCTGCTTTTAAGGGACTTACATTCTAAAGGAGAGTTGGTAGAAAAGGAGTACAACATCATTATTAAATATAAAGAAAGTCTTTTACAACATATATTTTTTTTTTCAAAGCAAGGGAAGGATTTTCCTGGAATTATGACTAAAAACTTTATCTAAAATTAAGATGTAGCATTTTGTTTTTGGTAATGGAGAAACACTAAAAGCTTTTTCAATATCCAACTATGAAGCAAGGAAGCCCATTGTTAACATTATTATTTTACTGAGTACTAGGAATCTTAGCAAAAAGAAAAAGGAAATTAAGGCAATATAATATATGTGTGTATACACACACACATATAGACAAAGAATATAAGAATTATAAATATTTGTTAATGATATAATGGCATATTTAGAAGTCATAGAGAATAAACAAAATTTATCATGAAAATAAATCATTTTAGCAAATTAGCAGTATATAAGATAAATAGAAAAAAATCAACAATATTTCTACTTTTTTTTAAAGAGAGAATGGATACAGTGGAAAATTGTATTTAAAGTTATAATAAATTGCAATTAAATATCTGAGAAGTATCTTATAAAGATGTTGGGTGTACAATGCTGCACTTCACTAACTTCTGACTAAGCCTGTCTTGGAGGCACATGAACCACATTCCAGAGCATTCCTAATAAGTCTTTAAGATGATGCCAGAGTGGTGCCTTAGATTCTAAAAGTGCCTACTTATAGTGCAGGGGAAAGTAAAACTGGCTACAAGTCAGAGGACATAGGTCCAGTTGTTGTCTATATTGTTAACTTACCTTAGCAACCTTGGGTTAATTACTCCATAGAACTCAGCTTGTTTGTCTACAGAGAAAAAAAGGTATTGAATTAGATAGCCCTTTTAATTCCTTCCAGTTTTAGCTCTATGATCCTATGAATTGCTGTTTAAACTCACTCTTTAAAAAAACACTTAATCTTTCTTATTCCCTGGAACAATAAGAAAATTTAAAATGGTCCTTAATGCCACGTGATTTTTCTAGAGTTAAAGTGGTAGGATCTTGGAGGGTTTGGAAAAGGAGTGGCAGGTGCTCATTTATATAATTTTAAGGCCCACCATATATGCTTATATAATGGGAGATCGTTGTCTAATGACCAATGCTGGATGCTGGTGAATAGGATGTTGATGAAGTTCTTTGATTAGCTTTAAAGACATTCATATAGGACAAGTGACAGGAATCAAACCCAGTTTGTCAGGCAACTCAGTCTTAGTGGATGTCTTTGAATTGTTGCTCACTATGTCCAATGAAAGAGAAAGTTGTAAAGGGGGAAGAATTTGAACCTGCTCCCTTCTGAGGCCATGAAGTATGTGAATGTATGTCTGGAATCCATGCCTATTTTGGTGTTTTTCTATTTGTTGTAAATGAAGGGAAAGCAGTGTCCTGACACCCCAGTGTCTACATTTTGCAACTAGATTTGAGAAACAAGGAGTGACTTTTGGGAGTAACCTTTAGGACCCAGCTAAGAGAAGGACTCAACTGACCATAATGCCACATTTAGATGTGAATTTGATAGGAACTATGAGATAGGGTCTCAGATCTATATAGGAACAGAACTAAGTTTGAGCCGAAACTCCTTGGAAACAAAGGTGGGATAGGAAACAAAGAGTCTCCAAGGTATTGGGTAGGGGGTGGGGAGAATGCTTGTACTTTTGTTCTTGCTTACATATTTGAAGTAAATATTCTTAATTGATATTCAATTTTTTAAATGGAAATGAAGTGCTAGCTAATCACTGGCATCTAATTGTGTAAAAGAAAACACAATTAAGTGGGAGCTTGAGATGATGCCAGTAGAGAAAAAGACAACTACAACCACGCAGAGTACCCTAGAACCCTGTAAGGAAGGTGTTACAGCCTGGCTCTGGCAGAGCTAACCAAAAAATACTTGCTACACTTGGTAAACAGTCAGGACAAACTTCTATAGAATAATTTGAGGAGGTTAGGGAAAAGGTGTCCTTAGCAAAAAGGTTCTGCAAAAAAAATTATGGATGCTCATTAATTGACTTTTGTCAAACTCCTATTAAATGTTATCACAATAGCTGCACTTCAAGCCTCTGAAGTACCAGTGAGCTTTCAGAGCTAAGAGTAATAGATAACGATACTAGTGTCAATATATGGTTTTTTGAAAAAAATTTTTTATGAGATAATTTTTAGATCATTTCTTTAGAAAAGCACATAATGGTGAAGTGATGTCTTTAGCACTAATTAGTCTTATGATAATGCATTCATTAAGACAATACATTTTGATAGCTCTAATGTAAGCTACGAGAATAACACCCAAGAGGGGAATTTCTGAACCATCACAAAAGCCTACCAGTGACAACTGATTTTGATTTTCTTCAATCATTTAACAATTCAAAAAAAACATTTTTAAGAGCTTAATAAGTGCCAGGCATTCTGTTAAGTTGTTTAAGTGCTGAGGTTTTAAATAGAAACAAACAAAAATTCCTGGCCTAGAGGAACTTGCTTCTAATGACGGAAGATAAACCATAAAAAGGAAATTGAAAAGAAGCATGTTAAAGATATTTACCCTGGGACCATAATGGAAAAATATATCTATGGACTCTGAGGTAGGGTCTAGAGAGCAATGAAGGGTGAACACATTTTGCCTGTGGGAGGGAAATGGAGGTTCTAGGAGAAACCAATCGATCAGAAGAAGAGGCTTCAGGGGCTTCAGGGACCTTACAGGATGAGTAGGTCACTGAAAAATGTTAGCAAAGCAAGTTTCCAGGGCAAAAAGGCTGCTGCACATGGTGGAAGAATTCCAGAAAGTCAGGAGCGAGGCTTAGAGAGGAATGAAGGAGTGAATCAGGAACAGAAAATGAAGTAAACAGTAAGGGACATAATATCTCAGAAGAGAATTTGAACCTGAAGAGGAAAGAGGGCAATTAATAAAAAGAAAAAAAAAGCACATAAGAATATTATGAATTAGACTTTCCAAGTCAACCTTACTCTCACTAAATTTGGCTTAGGGAAGGAATGACATACACTCTAAACTGGACATCTAGCCACATAGAAAAGTAGGGGGAAGGGGGATGAGAGGTGGGGTGATGGAGGGGAGGGCAGGGTGGGGGGGAGGGCTGATGAAAGTTCACATTTCTGTAGAGGGGCAGGGACAGGGACAGGGTAGAGAGTGGATGGGGGGAGCAGGATAGGAAGAAGGGACGGATAATCAGACTCTCACAATATGCTCACTGTGGAGAGGTTCTGGGTAATTTCACATGTTCAGCCTGTATTTGATTGCTTGTCCTCCCAGTGGGGGTGGATGACGAGGGAGAAAGAGAAAGAATCTAGAATCTAAAGTTCTATAATCAAATGTTAAAAATATATACATATATATATATA
>JAQQSU010010621.1:0-12384 GCA_028627135.1 Pseudochirops cupreus | reverse complement strand
TACCTGGATTGAATTGAGAACTTGCTAAAGGAACAAGTTACACTGTATTTTGACTTTTTCTGTTCTGTGAATGTTTGCTGAATAAATGGGGTTTACTATGCTGGTAATCCGAACCTTGGAAGTTGCCTTTGCTTGGCATTACAGAAGGGTGGAAGCATTCATTAAGTGCCTACTGTGTTCCAGACACTGTAATAAAAACTTTACAAATGGAAGCAGTTGGGAGAATTAGGAAAAGCTTTACACGGACAATAGTGTGTGAGCTGTGTCTTCTTTTTTTTAACTTGTTTTTTGGAAGGGGGAAGGCAAGGTAATAGGAGTTAAGTGACTTGCCCAAGGTCACACAGCTAGTAAGTGTTAAGTGTCTGAGGCCAGAATTGAACTCAGGTCCTCCTGATTCCGGGGATGGTGCTCCGTTCACTGGGCCACCTAGCTGCCCCTAGAAAGGTAAGAAACCAACTTTTTTTGTTTGTTTGTTTTGGAGGCAGGAAGGCAGGGCAGTTGGGGTTAAGTGGTTTGCCCAAAGTCACACAGCTAGTAAGTGTCAAGTGTCTGAGGCCGGATTTGAACTCAGGTCCTCCTAACTTGAGGATCGGTGCTCTATTCACTGTGCCACCTAGCTGCCCCACAAGCTGTGTCTTGAAAGAAGAGAAAGTCTCTAGGAGGCAGAGATATGGAGAGCAGATTGCAAGCTTGTGGGTTGGTTAATACAAAGATAAAGAATGGAGTGCCTGTCATTTGTGGGAAGGAGAGAGAAGGTCAGCATTGCTGGATCACAGCATGCAGGAAGGAGAGTAATGTCCGATGAGGTTGGAAAGACAAGCTGGGACCAGATTATATAGAATGTTAAAAGTTTAGTAAGAAAGTTGGCATTTTATTTCAGAGACAATAGAAAGCCACCAGAATTGACTGAGTCATGTGGTCAGATGAATGTTTAAAGAAACTTACTGTGGCAGCAATGTGTAGGATAGATTGGAGTAGGGAAAGAATCAAGGCAGAAAGATCAATTAGGAGGCTATGGCAATAATCGAGGCAAGATTTGATGAATTAAAGTGGCAGCTTTGTGAGTGGAGGGGTAGGATTAAAAAAGATGTGAAGGCAGAAATGGCAACATTCATGTCTTCATTCATCCTTTCATTCAAGTAGACAGGAACAAAATACATAATGACTACAATAATGTAAATGAAAGCAACACCAAGAAGCTGAACTCAGCTTAACCTCAGTGAGCAGTCTATCTTGATCTCTGAGAACATATGACAGACAGACTCTCCTTTTTAAGAGGCACAGTACTACAGGGGCAGGGCAGCTAGATTGCAGAGGAGAGAGATCCGGGCCTGGAGTCAGGGAGACTCATCTTCCTGAGTTCAAATCTGGCCTCAGACACTTACTGGCTGTGTGACCCTGGGCAAGTCACTTCACCCTGTTTGCCTCAGTTTCCTCATCTGTAAAATGAGCTGGAGAAGGAAATGGCAAACCACTGCAGGATCTTTGTCAAGAAAACCCCCAGGGAGGCCAGGAAGAGTCAGACAGAGCTGAAAAATGATTGAACAACAACACTGCAGGGGCATGATGCTACTGATACCATCAGATTCAGTGACTCAGTAGGGTGGCTTTCCCTGACTGTTTTTTCATGTCACAAGGAAGGATTTAATGGGGAAGGGGCAGGGTGCAGAGCATAGTACAATACAAGATATGTTGGGGAAAAAAAAATCAGTAAAACTTAAAAGAGCAAGAAAAAAGAGACCAAACAAAGGAAGAATGTAACATTGTCCAACCATCTTCAGCAACATCTCCCGATCATGTATATAAGAGCTACACTTGTACCAAGCCTGGCTATAGGAAGATAACATTTAAGAATTATAGCTTGAGGGAGTCAATATGGTGGTGTATAAGCAGGAAAACTCCACGAGCTCCCCCCATATATACCTAGAAAATGACTCTAAACAAATTTTAGAGCTCCAGAACCCACAAAGTGACAGAGAAACAAATCTTCCACTGAAGGCAGCCCAGAAGGTGGGTAGGAAGGGTTCATCACAGCATTCTGGGAGCCAAGACCAGCTCCACATGAGCCAAGGTTTTAGCCCCAGGGCAGCCAGAACTAGCCACGGCTGGAGCATTCAGGAGAGTGGATCACCAGCAGCTGTGGCAGTTTCCAGAATTATCAACCCATAAATGCCAAAGACAAAGTGAAAGGTCAGTGGAACTCAGCTGAATTTGGGGGAGATGGAGGAACGGGTCTGACCCTCTGCCCCCTGAGCCAGAAGCAGCAGAAGCGGTGGCCCTGCAGCGGGCTCCACATGGCTGCTTCAGAGCTCCCGGCCTGCAGATTGCAGGGCGGGGGGGGGGGGGGGGAGTGATCATTTAGAGGCTAGGTGCTCTTGCCTTAACCTGCCTGGATCAGGATCATGGTCTTGGGTAGTGATCCTGAGGTTCGTGACCAGTGAGCCAAAGCTGGTGGGGGCTGTAGAGACAGCGGCCTCCTAATAACTCTGGCAGCTGTGAAAACCCAAGTGATTTGGGACAAGGCTCTCCCCTCTGGAAGCAGAGTTCTACAGTGGCAAAGAGCTTAAAAGTCAAGCTAATTGACTGACAACATGAGCAGGCAAAGGAAGCAAAGCAAGCACAGCAATCCAACTTTAGATTCCTTTTTGGGGAAGAAAAAGGATCAAAGCATGGAATGGGAGGAAGACAACACAGTCAGAACTCCTATACCAAAAGCTTCCAAGAAAAATGTAAACTGATTACAGGCCATAGAGGAGCTTAAAAAGGATTTTGAAAACCAAATAAGAGAAGTGGAGGAAAAATTGGGAAAAGAAATGAGAATGAGGCAAGAATTATGAAAAGAGAGTCAACAACTTGACTGAAGAAAATAACACCTTAAAAAGTAGACTAACTCAAATGGCAAAAGAGGCCCAAAAAGCCAATGAGAAGAATGCCTTAAAAAAGTCGAATTTGCCAGATGGAAAAAAGAATCTCAAAAGCTTTCTGAAGAGAATAATTCATTCAGCATTAGAGTGAAGCAAATGGAAGCAAATAACTTTATGAGAAAGCAAGATACTATTGAACAGATCCAAGCAAATGAAAAAATAGAAGGCAATGTGAAATATCTCCTTGCAAAAACCACTGACCTGGAAAATAGATCCAGGAGAGACAATTTAAAAATTGTTGGACTACCTAAAAGCCATGATCAAAAAAAGAACCTGGAAAGCACCCTTCAAGAAGTTCTCAAGGAACCAGAGGGCAAAATAGAAATTGAAAGAATTCACCAATCACTTCTTTAAAAAGATCCCCAAAAGAAAACTCCTAGGAATGTTACAGCCAGGTTCCGGAGTTCCCAGATCAAGGAGAAGGTATTACAAGCTGCCAAGAAGAAACAATTTGAATATTGTGGAAATACAATCAAGGTAACACAGGATCTAGCAGCTTCTACATTAAGGGATCGAAGGGCCTGGAATCTGATATTCTAGAGATCAAAGGAGCTAGGATTAAAACCACCAAAATTGAATATTTTGTTCCAAGGGAAAATATGGTCATTTAATGAAGTGGAGGACTTCCAAGCATTCTTGATGAAAAAACCAGAACTGAATAGAAAGTTTGACATTCAAATACAAGAAGCATGAGAAGGTAAACAGGAAAAAGAAATCATAAGGAACTTATCAAAGTTGGACTATTTACATACCTACATGGAAAAACAATAATTGTAACTTATGAAACTTTTCTCAGTATGAGGATAGTTGAAGGGAACATAAATGTATATATGTATACATATGCATATATCTATATAGGAAGGTATATATGTGTATGAATACATATGTGAGTGTGTGTATATATGTATACATATATACATAGACAGAGGGCACAGAATCAACTGAATAAGAAGAGATGATATTTAAAAGGTGAAATAGAGAAGTGGGAGAGGAATATAATGAAAGGAGACAGGGAGAGACAGAATGGGGTTAATTATCTCATACAGAAGCAGCAAGGGATAACTGTTACAATGGAGGGGAAGAACAGGAAGGCAAAAGGGAATGGGTCAACCTTGCTCTCATTGAATTTGGCTTTGGGAAGGAATGACATACACTCTAAATTGGATATCTTGCCCTACAGGAGAGTAGGTGGGAAGGGGATGAGAGGGGGGATGATGGAGGGAAGGGTAGGTTGGGGGGGAGAGTTGTTAGAAGCACACACTTTTGTAAAGGGACAGGGACAAAGTAGAGAATAGAACATGTGGGGGGTGGGATAAGATGGTGGGAAATATATTCAGTCTCACAATATGTCTGTTGTGGAGATGTTTTGTATAACTGTACATATACAGCATGTATTGAATTGCTTGTCTTCCCAGTGGGGTTAGGGGATGAGGGAGGAAGGGAAAGAATCTAGAATTTAAAGTTTTAAAATCAAATATTAAAAAAATATATTATATATATTTATTATTATTATTATGTACATGCAACTGGGAAATAAGATATACAGGCACTGGGGTAGGGAGATCCATCTTGCCCTACTGGAAAGTCAGAGGGGTGATGGGGGAGGATATAGGAGAGAGCAGATTGGGGGAGGGGGTATACAGTGGGATCACTGTTTTGGGGTGGTGGGTAGGGGAAAGATGGGGAGAAAAATTTGTAACTCAATATCTTGTGGAAATGAATGATGTAAACTAAAAATAAACAAAAGGAAAAAAAAAGAATTATAGCTTGAGAACAAATTTGTCAGATTTTCTACTTTGATGTATTTACAAGCCCTAGAAATCAAATGGCCAAACATCTCTTCAGTACTTACACTGTTCAAGGCATAATACTAGGTGCTACAGGGGAGCTATAAAGACCATGAAACACAGTCCCCCAGGAACAATTTTCTAGCTTAATACTAGAAAGAGAACACAACAGAGTCCATATTAAAGGTAAACCAAGCTTATACAATGCTGTTAGTGCTGAGGAGTGCGTCTCATTGAGCTCCATGATGGGGGCACCAACTTGGAAAAGGAATCCATTTTCAGAAATTACTTTTAAAAGCCACGAGTCTCTTGAAACATAAATCACAGCTTGCACAAGAACTCATAAAATATACTCAGAGTGTGGATGAAATGAAATCAGGACAAGCCTAACCTTTGTGCTTGCTAATGTCAATCATTGGCCTAGATCTAACTACCTATTTCCACAGAAGCGATTCTTAGGCTCAAATTGGGGCATAACGTAGTTAATTTCACAGAAATGTCCATGCTTTGTAAATGTCAGCATGTCACTCTCTCACTGATAAAACCATATTTCCCTTCAGCAAATGCGACTCTAGTTGCTGCTTAAGACAAGTTCCATACAATTTATTCATCTCATATTTTAATCTTATTTTTTTAATTTTTCCTATTTATCTCATTTGTAGGAAATATGTTCAAACTCTCCTTGGTAAACGTTTGAATATACACTGTATCACTAAGGCAGCACATTTGTGGGATGTTTGTGAAATCCAGATCAATATTAACTGCACGGGATGAATATGGTTCTTCCTATTTACAGTGAGATGCAGATTAGGGGCAAAGAGAGCATTCATTGGCTCTGGAGACAAAGGACCCAGGTTCAAATGTGGCCTCTGAAACTTGCCATTGTGACCTTGGGCAAATCACTTAACCAGCCTGGGCCTTGGTTTCTTCATCTGTAAAATGAGGTATTGGACCACATGATCTCTGATTTCCCTTCTAAGCTCTAAAGCTATGCTCCTATGATCTTGGCTACACTTGGTAATCTACGATTCTATGAATGGTTCAACCAGTCAACCAAAAACACAATGTAGCCCGTGTGTATGTCTATTTAAGACTGACAAAGCACATGAAATGTGAGAGATTATGCCTATGTCAGAGATTTTTCAAAACCAGAGTTTTTGACATGCCAGGACATCTCTAGTGATCTCAAGAAGACCTTCTGTCTTTCTTTCTTTCTCTGTGTGTCTTTATGTCTCTCTCACTCACACACATACATACACACACAATCTCAAAAAATAGTTCTAATTCAGTTTAATTTTAAAATTATTATTATTAGTAATGATAATAATTTACATATTTTAAGGTTTGCAAAGTACTTTACATATATTACATTTTGAGCATTAATGTATATGATACAGACATTATTGTACCCATTTTATAGCTGATATACCTGAGGCTCAGAGAGTTTAAGTGATTTGTACATGGCCATACAATTAATAAACGTGAGGAGGCAGGATTTGACCACAGGTACTCTTGATACCCCAGATCAGTATTCTAGCAACTTTAACAAGCTGTCTCAGTAAGTTAAGAATACACAAAATGATTTAGTTGCTTTGTCTAAATTGATAGATACAGGGGCAGCTAGGTGGCACAGTGAATAGAGCATCTGTCTTGGAGCTGGAAGGACATGAGTTTAAATCTGGCCTCATACACTTGACACACTTACTAGCTGTGGGATCTTGGGCAAGTCACTTAGCCCCAATTACCCTTCCCATTCCAAAAAAAAATTAAACCTCCATTCCCATTTCAGTCAAATCAGACTAAGAAAGAGTAATAGTGGAACCTGGCTAGAGCTGCAGTCTCTCCTCTGATAGCCCACAGAGATATTAGGGTACTATTCTAAATACATCAGTGTCAACTTTGGTTAGGCTTGGGTTCAGGTTCCACAGCATCAATGTGCTTTTATAGTCAGGTGCTTCCCAATAGAGTATTTCTTCAGAAATATTAGGTAGACCTATGTCCTGTTGAATTCATAAAGCAAAGATTAAAGAAGAAATATTGGATTTTAGAGTTAGAAGTGTCATTTTTACACCAAAGTTCTAATACATTTTGTAACCACCTGTACGTTTTTAACAGGCAGTCAGTCATGCAGTCAGTGATGCAATGGAGACCACTCCATTTCTGAACTGCTCTTGTTTTTAGAAAACTCTTTCTTATACTGAGCTGTGATCTGTTTCCCTTAACTTACATCTAATTATATGAACCCTTGGAACTCCATAGAAGAACAGGCCCTCTCACAAATTGTTGTTGTTCATACTTCATTCTTGAAGAAGACCAATGACATCACAAGGGTGTTATCTTGACTTGCCCATGAATTGGATTTAAGAGAATCAGACCTGCTCAAAGTAATCAGCCTCACTCGCCTCCACCCTTCAAATATTTGAAGACAACTATCTCTTTAGTATTTTCACTTCTCGACTAACTATACTTTCTCTTCTTCAGATTAAATAGATTTCAAGACCCCTCACTATCCTAGTAACTTTCCTCTAGACTCACCAGTCAATGTCCCTTTCAAAATATGACCACCAGACCTGGACCAGATACTCTACATGTGGCCAGATCAGTGCAGAGTACATTGATTTTATTTACCTTGATCAGGATGCCTATAATTTTATTAATGTAACCTTCCAAGTTGACATAGGGACCTATTAGACAATAGTTAACATTCTTTGGATATGGTTATTCAATCAGCTACATGACCATCTAACTGCACTATATCATCCAGACCACATTTCTACTTCTTGTCCACAAAAATATCATGGACAGCATTGTCAAATGCTTTGCTTAAATCCAAATACACTTTGTTTTTAGAATTTCCCAGTCTCATAATGTTATCCAAAAATCAAATCAATGTAATTTAATACTGCTTGTTCTCGGGGAACTTTGCTGATTCCTAGTGATCATTGGCTTTCTTTTTCTCAGTGCTTTACAAAAGTCATGTTTAATAATCCATTCCAGAATTTTAAACAGAGGATTCATGTCAAATTCTCTCTTTTAGATTTATAGAATCCACCTTTTTACCACTTAAAAAAAAATAGACACAAAATTTGAAAATCCAAGTCTTCTCCAATTCCCAAAAGATTACTAATAATGATAACTTTTACTGGGGGGAGAGAAGAGAGGAAGGCCTGTGATTTCGTTAATGTGGGAAATTCCTAGTGAAGAAACTTCCTTATCAGTGCAGACCAACATTTTTACTTTGTTCATATTTGCCTTAGCTTCTTGTTTGGCTTATACTATTTATTATTCTTGTTCATATACTTGAAGGCTTGTACATGTCATTGGAAGCTAATCTAGCATCTGTGATATGCTTCTAGTAGTGTTGAGTATAAGGTGAAAGGTTAATAAACAGAGAACTAGCTATTCCTTCTTAGCTCCTCTTACCCTGGCATGGGTGGTACCAGTTGTTCCAAGTTCCTCCTTTAGGTCAGTGTCCTAGACCCTAGTCAATACACTAGACCAGGGGTGGGGAACCTGAGACCTTGAGGCCACATGTGGCCCTCTAGGTCTTCAAGAGTAGTCCTTTGACTGAATTCAAACTTCACAGAGCAAATCTCCTTAATAAAAGGTTTTGTTCTGCAAAACTTGGACTCAGTCAAAAGGTTGCACTCAAGGAGCTAGAAAGCCACTGCAGGTTTCCTCTGCCTACACTAAACTCTACCCTTCAGAGAAGATGGGCTTTCTTTTCAATATGCTTTAGGAAGAAACAATGCAAAGGGGGGAAATGCCTCTCACCATCTTGAATTCTAGTTGGTTGGGGTTTTTTTTTTTGCTTTTTGGAGGGGGCAGGGCAGGGCAATTGGAGTTAAGTGACTTGCCCAAGGTCACATGGCTAGTAAATGTTAAGTGTCTGGGGCTGGATTTAAACTCAGGTCTTCCTGACTCCAGGGCTGGTGCTCTATTCACTGTGCCACCTAGCCTCCCCTTTGAATTCTACTTTTAACCTCCAATAAGCTGCTTGATTAATTTGTGTCTGAGGACTGGTCTGAATTCACTTATTTTTTTTTCTATCTTTGAGAAGTTATAAAATATATATTAGTAAAATTACTTTGGTTAATCTCAAGCTCCCAGAAGAGAAGTTTCCAGCAATTAGAGAATTTCTCTCTGACAAATACACACACATACACATACACAGACACGTGTTATATTTTTTAATTCCCTTCCTCTACCACCCAGCTGTTATTTAATCCTCCAGGGACTCATACACAAATCAGTCCTTCAGTGAATGAGTGAATGAGAACGTTACCTTAGAGAAACTGGTTTCTTTTTAAAATAAATTGAAACAGAGAAAGCAAGCAAACTCATCTTCTAAAATATTTTTTATTTATTTCATTAAATATTTCCTAGTTACATGCAAAAATTTTAACATTCTTTTTTTTTTTAATTTGAGTTCCAAATTCTTTCGCTTCCTCTGGCTCCATTCCCAACCCCTTGAAGCAATATGTGAAGTCATGCTAAACATATTTCCATATTAGCCACATTGCAAAAGAAAACACACACACACACACACACACACACACACACACACACACACACACACATGCACTCCAGAAAAACTAAAAAAGTATGCTTTAATCTGCACTCAGATTTCATCAGTTCTCTCTTAGGAAGTGAATAACATTTTTCATCATGAGACCTTTGTAACTTTCATGGATCATTGTCTTGGTCAGAGTAGCTAAATGTTTCACAGTTGGTCATCTTTACGATTGTGCTGTTACTGTGTATAATGTTCTCCTGGTTCTGTAAACTTCACTTTGTATCTGTTCATATAAGTCTTTCCAGGTTTTTCTGGAACCATCATCTTTGTCATTTCTTATAGCACAAAAGTATTCCATTACAATCAATCATATGCCACAACTTGTTCAGCAATTTCCCAATTTCCAATTCTTTGCCACCACAAAAACAGATGCTCTAAATATATTTGTAATACAATTTTATGTGCATATTTTGTATATATTTGTACATTCATGCATGTATACATGTATATTATGTATACATACATATTTTTGTACATCTCTTTTCTTTGATCTCATTGGGTTACAGATCGAGTAGTGGTATATTGCTGGGTAAAAGGATATACATAGGTTTATAGCCTTTGGACACAGTTCTAAATTGTTCTCCAGAGAGAGTTCACAACTCCACCAACAGCGTACCCATTTTTCCACATTCTCTACAGCATTTGTCATTTTCCTTTTCTGTCATGTTAGCCAGTCTGGTAGATGTGAGGTGGTAACTCAGAATTGTTATAATTTACATTTCTCTAATCATTAGTGATCCAGGACATTTTTTCCATGTGACTACTGATAGGAAAGCAAGCAAACTCTTTACAAGGATTAGAAAAACAGATTCACCTCTCCTCTAGGAGAGTAGGGGGGTCAAAAGTGAAAACAGAGAATGAGAACAGGGATCTCCAGCTCTGTTCTCAGTTCCTTATCACTCAGTTTATTATGTTGTCTCAGGGTCCTCCATTCCTTCTCTTGGTCTATACCTCTCTTACTGTGGATCCAGCCCAGGAGCAGCAGTGGCCATTTGCCCACTTTTCCTGGTAGCAGTCATGCCCCAAGCCTGGACCTGGACTTGGTGGAACTGGTGATATATAAGAACTGAATTAAGTTTTGAGTCTATTCCCCCAGGAGACAGTAGTAGAGGGGAAAATCTCTTCCCCTGCCTCCCAAGATGTTAGGGAAAGATGTCCTTTTGTTCTTGTTCTATCTTCTAAGTAAATATCCCTTTGCAAAAGATATTTGATTTTAAGTTGTTAAATGGAACTGGAACAATAGTAATTGACCCCCAACAATAGGAGGAACATAGCTACTTGGGGTTGATGTTGGCAGAGTCACCCCAACTTCTCAGGATACCCTAGAACCTTGAGGGGGCAAGTGGGGCAGCCTGGCTCTGGGAGAGTGAACCAGAATGTTTGCTATAGTAGCAAAAACCTGGAAACAATGGATGCTGGTCTCTTCTGGAATGACTGAACCAATTTGCATATGAATGTAGTAGAATATTATCCAATTAGGAGGGATAAATAAGAACAATTTAGGGAAACTTGGGAAGATTTATATATATGAAATGATAATGATCAAAGTAAACAGAACATGGAGAACAATTTCTACAATAACATCATTGGTGTAAAGGGAAAAGGCATTGAAAGATATCAGAATTCTGATCAATGCAGTGACTAATCACAACTTCGGTAAATTGACAGTGGCAGGTGCCATTCTCCTCTTAGTGGGAAGATGTACTGTAGATTACAAGGAGGCATACACTGTCAGACATGGCCAACATGTTTATTTCTTTTGCTTGGCTGTACTTCTTGATTATGAGTACACGTTCTGCTGTAGAGTAGTGTCCAAGGAGTCATTAGGAAAAGAAATCAATGAGGGGCAATGAAAGAAGAAGAGCATCAATAAAACATTTTTAGAGCCTGTTTATATAACTCAGTTCTTCCAAAACATGCATTTCATAGAATTATAGGCTTTTAAGAGCTAGGATAGACCTTAGAAATCATATAATCTGACTTATTTTACTGATAAGGTTAAGTGATTTGCCCAAGGCCACATAGCTTCTTGACCATAGAGACAGAGCTAAAACCCAAATATGGGGGTTCCCAATCTAGCATTGTTTCCACTTTATTACATTATCAGATTAGCCTAGTTTTATTTGGCCTTAATCCGAAAAATGTCCACCTTCAATGGATGTTGGACCTCTCAAAAGGCAATAGGGAAAAACCCACTGACCATAGATAAACGACCATTAAAGGTTTTTTTCAAGTGAAGAAAAAACTTAAAGGATATATCTCTGGGAGCTTTCTGGTGCTCCTTGACTTTATATAAATTCACCTGGTCTACTATGTAAATCTTTATCTGACACATAAATGTATTTCCTAGGCCAGGGGTGGCAGAACTAGTTCAATTCATTTAAATTCAATAAATATTGATTGATTAGCTACTTTGTGCCAAAGATTATGCTCTTGAGAACACAAATGGAGTAAATTATATAGTGCCTGACTTCAGGGTGCTTACAGTCTATTAGGGGACAAAAGATTGTTTCATACCTAAAACAATTAGAGAACCATACAAAGACAGTATACAAAAATAGAATAAATTGCTTAATGCTAATGGGTCGAAATGTAGAATACAAATGGTAAATGACAACAGGAAGCCAGGAAGAGGAGAAATAAATGGAGCTGGAGCATTAGGGAGGGCTTTATGGAAGGGGATGGGAAGGTAGTAGGCTGCAAAGACTTGGGTTTAAATTCTACTTTGAACCCTTACTAACTATATGTCTGTAATGAAAATGGGATTGGAAGATCTTCCATGCCCCTTGAACTTGCTGACGTGGCAGGAAGGTGTAGAGCAAGAGAAAAAGCCAGGGCCAAGCTGGAGTCTGTGCCATGGTGACTGGAAGCAGGTTGCAGTGCAAACTTCTTCATTGTTAAGCCAGCCAGAATCTCTGCTAAGGACTCCTGCTGAGGACTGCCAGGGACCTGTTATGGGAATCTGAAGATCTTCCCTGCCCCTAGGCCCTTTGCTAAAGTGGCTACGTGACTCTGAGGACCCTTGGATATTTGAAAGTATACTCTGTTCCCTAATAGGCTGAATGTAGTCACGTGGAGCCTGTGGCGCCAGGCTTGT
>JAQQSU010010620.1:0-12384 GCA_028627135.1 Pseudochirops cupreus | reverse complement strand
TGCCGTAGCTCTTACGGAGAGGCTGGGAACTCTTCCTATATACTTCTGGCTGACTGGATGATAAAGACTGCAAGACTGAGGCCCAAGACGGCGATCCGTCCAGGCCACTCAACGCGAGAGTTTTGGCCGAGAATAATCGCTCAGTCCCCCTGCTGCCTGCAGGCCGCGGGCGGGAAGCTGCAAAGCCAAGGCGGGTGCAAAACCTCTGCCTTTCACTTTTCCACTCTGGAGGCCTTCTGGCCAGACTGCTTATCTCCCCCTTTCACAAATCCCATTCACAGCTGCCGCTTATCCTCTCACCTGAAGCTCCTCAGCTCTTCCCGTCCAGGCGCCCCCGGGGCACAGCCCCAGCTTCAGGCCAGGCTGGTTTTGGTTCGCAGTGCTGATATGGTTCCTCGTAGCCGAGCTGACTTTAGTGGGAAGTATCTTTGTGTGTGTTGTTTGGAGTTCTAGGATTGGTTTAGAGTCCTATTTTATGGGTATTTTGGGGTGGCTATGTGAGAGCTGCGATGTGTTGCTGCTGCTACGCCGCCATCTTGGCTCCGCCCCCCGAAGAGATAGAATTTCATGTGTAGTTAAATGGTAGAGCCTGGATTCAGACCCAGGTCCTTTAACTCTGTATCCAGAGTCTCTTCCAATGTGCCATGGTGCTTCTCCTAACATTCTGTTTGTTTTTACCCACAGTCAGTCAAGTAGTAAGTGGCAGAGTAATTATTTAAATCCAGGTGGTCCAATCCCAGGTCTAACACTCCTTCCATTATGCTAAACTTCCTTTTATTCATTTCTTTTTAAAATGTCTATTTATTTAACTTTTAATTTAAGGAATAAAACTTGCATTTTCATAAGATGGCATAATTTTTAAAAGTTGATTTCACTTGAAACTGGCAATCTCTTATGTTCAACTTGCTTTTCCATTTAAATGTATAATAAAGTTATCAAGTAAATTTCTTTTTTGCCCTTTTATTCTTCCGTCCCCTCTCCCTCTTAATATGGCTATCATTGGACATAAATATGTATACACATGCAAAATAATTCTATGCAAATTTTTATTGATCATTTCTTTCTCTGGACAGAGAGAGTGTCTTTCCTCATATGCCCTTCGTAGTTAATTTGGATATCTATAATAGTCAAAATGACTAATTCACTCAGATTTGTTCTTAAAACAATATTGCTGCTTCTGTATACAATGCTCTCTTGATTCACTTCTTTCATTCACTTCTGTCTTCTGATCTATTCACTCTTTGGAGTGACAGGCCTTCAAATAATGTGATAATTATTATTCTCCAAGTTAAATAACTCCTGTTCTATGAACTGTGCCTTGTTATGGCAGAGCTCTGAAGCATAGGATTAGCAGGGAGCTGATAAATATTCAATAATCAGGTTTTTTTGTTTTTTTGGAGGAGAGCAGAAGGGCATATAACACACTTTCAATTTAATCTGCATCATTAATATTTTCCTGAGCTCTTTCTTAAGTCTAGATGATCAACAACATAATCAATCAGCCCTGTTTTGTAGGTTTGCTGATATTTTAGGTATAAGTATTCACACTGAACATCTAATAATTGGCTCTAAAGAACCAGTATGAGCTGGCTCCATCACACCCCTGCATAGAGTCAGAGATTTTGATCTCAAAAAAATGTCAGAAGCATTCTACTTTAATCCCTTCATAATACAAATGAGGAAATTGAGATTCGGAGAGGGCAAGCAATTTGCCCAGGATCACACAGCTGGAGAACATCAGTCAGGAACTGAACCCAAGTCCTCTTCATTCCAAATTCATCGTTCTTTTCACTCTCCAATTCTGTCAATCCCAAGCATAATACAGAGATTGGAATTTTATTAGGGTAGATATAGACATGGAAGATTATAAACCTAAAGTGTTTTCATGAAGAGAGCCAGACATTCTCCTATTACATCCATAACAGTAGCTATAATGTTCCTGGAGAGCAGCTGAGAAAACTAAATTAAAATCTTGGATCGCTTGTGAGCCAAGTTAAATAGCCTGACTCATTTCAACCAGCTGCATAACGAACTGGAGTAGGGATGCCCGATTTATCCTAATAGCATTTTAGAAGTCTTCTCCCTCACCCCCATTCCTTCTAAATGTCAAAAGATCCATGACTTCATCAGTGTGAGTATTCCCTTCCTAAATGTAGATTGTAAACCCTCTCTGCTTTAGTAGACAGTTTTCTTAGTTGCTGTAGCCAGAATAAATTCATCACCTGCCAGCCAGCCTGCATGGTGATGAGGCTCTCCAAAATTAGCAAGGCTGGTCCTTAGGTGAGAAGCTTGTGATCTGTCACCAGGCCCATGCTCTGAGCCCATCTAGCTTGGTAAGATCTGCCAGAGCTTATGTTCCACTGGCATAGCTTTTGAGAACTTAGAATCACCATCAGAGGAGAACTTTAACTGGGGTTATTTTCTACTCATATTGCAGTGACAGCCCTGGAATTTTGAGTTAACTATCTTAGCTACAGGTAAAATGTAAAATATTCTAACCATTTTATAGAACTGAATCCAAAGTTTCCTAGAATAAATTGAATAGAGATAAATCAGTGTGGTGGAAAGAATTTAAGGATAGGGGACTTGGACTGAAAAACTGCTCCATCTTTTACTAGCTATGCAACCTTGAGTGGGTCACTTAACTTCCTGGTCTTCAGCTTCCTCCTATGTAAAGTGAAAGGATTGAGAGGAAGTCTAAGCCATCAGAAGGACTACTGGATTTAAAGTCAAAGTAATGAGTTCAAATCCCACTGCCACTTACTTTGGGCAAATCAGTTGACTTTTTTAGGCCTTAGTTTCCTCATTTGTAAAATGGCAGTAGGGGTTGGACTTTATGGCCTCATAAGACTCTTTGAGTTCTGTGTTAACAATCTTAAAATGCAACACATGAAGGCACTTATTAGAAATGAGCTTTGCCCATCCTCCTTACTCCTGATCTCTCTTATTCCATAAAGGTCACTGGAGGAGATGAAGGCTGCTAAGATACTATTTCTATCAACATTCAACTCTCCTCTTCCACTACATACACCTCTTGCTCTTCTCTAGACCTTTTAGTGATAATATTGCCCTGAAACATACTGACCCTTTAATTTCTCATGTTTGTGATCTAGGCTTCCATGATTGTATCTGCCTTTGAATTCCCTTTAATTTAAGTTGTATAAAAATGCTAAGTGATAGGGAGAAGGACCTTCTCAAGTGTGATTTCCTCCAAGTCATTCTAAGGATGGTTCTGTACTCTTTTTGGGGGAGTGCAGTTCTTTGACTTCAACAATGAGTGGAATTCATGATAAAGAAACTTGTTGTATCAGAACAAATGAAGATAGATCCCTTCCATGAAATTTGAAGCATTAGAAAGTTACCCAAGGCACCAGAAGCACTTAGAATTAGGTGACTTGACAAGGCTCACACAGCCATTATGTTTCAGATTCCAGACTCAAACCCAAGTCTTTCTGGCTGTAAGGTCAACTCTCTACTTATTAAATCAAGTTACCTCTCCATGGTCCTGCATAAAATATTTAGATGATAATTTATGTGGCCACTGACCAGTGAGGATGCATACTGAAAACAAGCATTGAATATGTTGTGTATTCAGTACTATTTTGCACAAAAAGATGAAGCCCATTTGTGCAGGGGTCCCTCTTGGAAATCTAAGCTTCAAAATCATCTGAGCAGGGAAGAATGAATCAGTGAGATGCTCTAGTAACTGAAGAATAACAGAATCTGAGAGTTGGGGGGAAACTCAATTTCCATCTAGTCGAACCCATATAAGAATTCCCATTACTACATAATTGACAAATGATTGTCCAGCCTCTGCTGTAAACCTTTAAGGAGGAGGGACACACCACCTTTCAAGGCAGCTCATTTCACTTTTTGACAGCTCAAAATTGTTAGGAAGTTTTTCCTGACATCAAGTGGAAATTGGTCTCTTTACAAGTTCTACCCAGGGCTCTTTGGTTCTACGCTCTGGGGTCAGACAGAACAATTTCAGTCCCTCATTGAGATGATGGCCCACTTAAATCCTTGAAGACAGCTCACATAGCCCCATGAGTTTTTTCTTCTCCAGGCTAAATATGCCCAGTTCATTCAAATTATCGCTGTATAACATGAATTCAAGATGTATTTATTCATCCTATTACCTGCTTGCAGCTCTTAGCCAGGAATGACCCCAGGGGCTACAGACAGAACATAAGATACAATCTTTTTCTTGCGGTGATTGACTACAAAGAAGCCTCACTGTGCAAGCCCATGGCATTTGTCATTAAGGGGATGGGACAAAAAATTGTTGGATGGAACAATCTCAACCATGACCATGGCTATTAGTTGCCATTTTGAGACTTTCAATGAGCTTCCTTCCCAATAAACCTCAAAAATCCTTGGGATCATGGGCATAGAGCTGGGAGAGATCTCAGAGATCATCTGGTCCAATCCCTTCATTTTACAGGTATGGAAACTAAGGCCCTCAGTCAGTGAGTTACAGGTGATAGGTGGCATAGCTGGGATCTGAACTCCATTCTTCCAGATATAGATCCACCATTCTTTCCCCTGTTCCACGAAGTTAATAATGCAAGTACTATTCTCTCCATTTGATGAGGAAACAGAAGTTTCAACTTTAAATTCAGAGAAGTGAAAGGATTTGCCCAGGGTCACACAGTAAGTGTCTGAAGCTAGATTCAAATCCAGGTTACTTGACTTTCTAATTTCTAATTCCCTCCAACTTTTAGAGGTCTCTTTCTCTTCCAAGTTAGTTTATATTTAACTATTTTGTGAACATGCTGTACTGGTAATGGGAATTTGAGGATCTTCCCTGCCCGTAATAAGCCTAAGGGAATTTGAACACCTTACTTGATTTGGAGATCTTCCCTGCCCCCAATAGGCTGAATGTAATCATATGTTGCCTGTGGTGGAAGGATTTTGCTAAAGGGTGGAGTAGAGCTCACAGGAAGCTGAGAGTCAGAGCAGCTAGATGGTGGGAGAGAAAGGACACATTCAGGCAGACCCCAAGGCTTGTGAGAGTTTGCTCCTTTGCTGTGACAGTTAAGCTTGTAAGTGTTTGTGGGAAGGCTAAAGGATGGTGTGGTTTCATGCTGTGCTATGGTGTATTCACTTCTTTGCTGCTATGATGGATTTGGTTTTCTGGTGTCTGAATAAATGTTTTGCTTCTGTCTTCTGTATGGAGAGCCTGTTACATTGTGCGATTGAGAACTATGCTGGCATATTTACAGTCGTCATCAGGGCTGTGAATGTTGTGTTGGAGCTACGTATGCGTACGCTGATTAGTTTTTATATTTATGCTTCTTTGAACAGTGTGTCCCCAGTGCCTAGCACAGTGCCTAGCACAGTGCCTGCCACGCGGCAGGTGCTTGAGAAATGTTTGTTGATCAGTTGGTTGCCCCATCTATAATACGAAGGGGTTGAATTCTATGACCTCCAGGGACTCTTCCAGCTCAAAACCTACGATTCCCTCAGAGAAGCTGTGAGTAGCCTTATTACAGACCAATTCTCTGCTAAGAGCTAGAGATAAAAATTCAGAAATTAAACAGTCCTTGCTCCCAAGCAGCTTATATTCCAATGGATCAGACAACAAGTATACATTTAAAAACGTGGACAGAACAAAGATTATCTAAGAGGTGAGATCTGAAGCCAGATCTTCCCAGCCTCCAGTTCCAATGCCCTCTCCTTTCTGTCACACTTTCTCCTTAGGTCCGGGTAAGAAAACCTCAAACATGGACAATGCTTTCAACTTTGAAGGGGGCAAGAATTAGATTTTCTGGGGGAAGAACCAGCCCTCTCATGATGTGATTATCTCCAAAGGTAGTCAGCCCTCTCAGCTGTTTCTGTAGCATCTCCCTCACCCCAGAAACAAATTTGCTTTAAATAGAAGAATTCCTAATACCAACTCCAAATTCCACAGGATTAGTATGTATTTCTCAGTATTATTCTGCCTTGGCAAATGGGAAAGCACATGGGGCTATTTAACTCGCTGAACTGAGCTTTGCTCTAATAACTAGGAAAACAAGTTCCCTCCATAAGATCACAGCTTTCAAGCTGGAGGAGACCCAAGAAACCATTGAGCTGAAACCCTCTATTTTACAGATGAGGAAACTGAGGCACATAGGGATTAAGTGATTTAACCAGGATCACTCAGCTATTAAATGTGTAAGGTAGGATTAAAACCTGGATCTTCCTGACTCCAAACCCAGCATTTTATTAGCCTATTCCACACTGCTTCTTCATTGCAATTCACTGAAAGAAATGAATAATTCATGATGAGTTCCCACACTCAACCCATATACAGATAGTCCCTGTTCATCTTATATTCTCACTGTGAGGAACCAGAAAAGGCAGGCAAAGATCAGGAATCAAGAGCAGTCTCTTTGCTTTCCCTATACTGAAATTTCACCTGGTAGCTCCCCTGCTTTATCCTGGAGACCTGATCATATGATTTTTCTACTCAAGTAACTCCACTGTATCTAGGATCAATTATAAGCTCCTTGGTTTAGCCCTACACAACCTGGTCTCAACCCTTTTTTCTAGCCTTGTTGGAAATTATTGTGCTCCCCAAAAACTGGCCTCACAATTTCTCGTTCTCACATATGTGTGCCTTTGTGGTAGCCATCCCCCATGCCTGGAACCTCACTGCCTCTGGTTCATAGAGAGTCTTTCTTCTTTGAAAGTAATGGTCACAATATTTATAAAGCACTTACTATGGGCCAGTCACTGTGCCAAGTACTGTGCAATCATCGTCTCCTTTTATAATAATAAAATAATGACATTCATGTCGTGCTTACCATGTTCCAGGGACTGTGTCAAGGGCTTTTCAATGACTGTTTTCTACTTATGATTTACAATGATTATTTCATTAGATCTTCAGAACAGTCGTGGGAGGTACATGCTGTTATCTTCCTCATTTTACAGAGGAGGCAACTGAGGTAAATAGAGATGAAGTGATTGCCTCTGGTTACAAAGCTACAGCACACAGTGTCCAAGGTCAGATCTGAGCTCAGCCCCCCTGACTCCAGGCCCAGTGCTCTGTCCACTGCACCACCTCGGAATTCGCATCAGCTTGTAGATCAACCAGCATCTTCTGCATGAAGGTTCCCCTGCCCTCCCTTACCTGCCAATCCCCTTCCTCCCACAGTGTCTTCTGTTTAACTCTTGTGTGGCGTGTGCATGTGTGTGTGTGTGGATTAATTTTGTATTTATGCTCTGAGTATGTGCGTATACATGTATACATACTATGCACTCATCTCCCCTATTAGAGGAAGAACTCCTTGTGCACAGGGACTGTTTCATTCTTTGCACTGGTTCCCCTATCACCTAGCCTAGTCCCTGGCACATAGTAGGCACTTAGTAAATACTTGCTGATTTATTTATTGATTGGGATTTTTTATTGGTATGATATTTTATTGATTGAACTGGAATTTTAGTGACTGCCACCACTACTCTTGGTCCCTAGGTGGCCAGCAATCCTGTGTGTACAATCAGAACTACAGCTATTATTGTTCCCATTTTACAGATGAGTAAACTGAGGCACAGATCACTTGGCTCTTTGGACCAATGTGTGTCTATTCTCTCCTTTCTATCTTAGTTTATCCAAGGTAAGCCTGGGATTTGTACAGGATGGAGTTAGGGAGTTGGATGAGAGAAACGAAAACTCAGGAAGTTGAACAGGATTGCTGATCTCTTCCAGTGAAAAGAGTAATGCAGTCAGTGTCAAAAGACCTGAGTTTGAGTCCTGCCATTGCCAATTTCTGTGTCTTTAAACAAGTCACTTGAAGTCTCTTGTCTTACTTTCCTCATTCTCTGTAAAAGATGGATAATAGTTCTTGCACAAAATCATGAAGACCTAGATTCAAGGCCTACCTCAGCTACGAGAGATGGACTAACAGCCCTCACCTTAGTGGTGTGACCCTGAGCAGGTCATTTAATCTCTTGGTCAGAGAGCACAACTAAGCTTCAAAGAATTCAATTACCTGGTTTCAAGTCCTGGCTCTGCCACTTAGCTCCAGTGTGACCTTAAGGAGGCTCCTTCATGGCTCTCAGCCTCAATTACCTGGTCTGTAAAATGAATAAACTCATTAGCCTCTATGTTTCCTTCTACCTCTAAGTCTAGGAATTAAGGAAGGCATTCTGTCTGAACTCAGGGCTTAGCCAACATAAGAGAATTCACACAGGGGAGCAGATTATAATGAAGATGAAGTGGACTTGAAAGGCAGGTCAACTTTGGCTTCACATAATGCAATTAACGCTGGACAGAAGACCTACTAATGCAATGAGTGTAGAAAGTCTTTGACTAGAGCAGATACCTCTCTCTATATTAAAGAACAGAAGGGAAGGGAAACCCAATTAATGTATTAAAGCTGTGAACTAGAAATATTTTGTTGTTGTTCAGTCATTTTCATTTGTGTTCAACTCTTCATGACCTTATTTGGGGTTTTCTTGGCAAAGATACTGAAATAGTTTGCCATTTCCTCTTTCGGCTCATTTTACACATGGGGAAACTGAGGTAAATGGTTCACAGAGCTAATAAGTGTCTGAGGCTAGATTTGAACTCAGGAAGATGTTTTCCTAACTTCATGTCTGGCACTCAAGCTGTACCACCTAGCTGCTGGATGAAATGACCTTTAAGGATCTTTCCAGTTCTACTCTATGATTTCTGATTCTGGATCTCATTTGAGCATCACAACAATCATGTAAATATAATAATAAGGCTGTTATTGTCCCCATTTGCGGTAACTGAGCTAAAGGTCAGACAAGATAAGTGAAGAACATGTATGAAATTCCAATCTTCTTCTAGTTGCTTCATGAATCTCAATTAGGCTAACTTCATTTATTAAATGCTACCACATGAAGGCACATAATAGATGACCTGAAGGAGGTTACAATCTAGTTACTAAGATAGCCCATACATACAAATAACTAAGAAACAAGACATAAATCTGTAGAGGATCAAGGACGACATCTGATAAAAGACTATTGGTTTTGATGTTTAGGAGACTATAGGTGACCACTGAAAGAGGTTTGGGGGGGCAGATAGGCGAATGATCTAGACTATAGACAGGTAAGGAGTAAGTGAAAATTTGGGATTTAGAGGCAACAAGCATGGATAAATATTTTGATAAGTTTAGGAATAAAAGTAAGAAGAGTCTAATAATTTAAGAGAGCAGCACTTATTGGAGTTGGTTTTAGAATATGAGACATCTGAAAAAATTCCTATGCAAAGTGGAAGAGATAAGTAAAGTAGGAGAGATTGAAGATTCAAGAAGGAATAATTGGTGCAGCAAAGCCCCAAAGGAAATGAGAAAGGATGTGATTAAGAACATAAATGGAGGGTTGAGGATTGGCAAGGAGGAAGGCAACCATTTCTGAGATGGAGAAGAGAAGGAAAAATTGACAAAAGCATTGACAATAGACTTTAAGATGTGGAGAGGGAAGTTAAAAGAGCTGACATTAGATGCTCTATCTTTTCAGGAGAGTAAAAAGCGAAGTCATCTACTGAAAGTGAATGAAAGGTTGGGATAGAGTTGGAAACTTGAAGAGAATGGAAAGTTTCGGAACAAAGAAATGTCAACAAGACAGCTAGAGATGAAGCAAAGTGTTATAGAATGGCAATGAGGGTCTACTTGCCAAGAATTATATAAGACTATAAAAAATTATGTTTCTACATTATATAAATATATATTATATGATATATAAATGTATAGTGTTAGAAAGCAAGGATGAGGGCATAGCTGCCAAATACATAACATAACAATATGATAATTAGAATATTATACAGAATCTTATGTTATATATTTGTCAGATAAGCCCTTATTTCTGCTCTGAAATACAATATAACATATTACATTTATTCTATTATATTATTAGCAGTGTGACCCTAGACAAGGTCATATGTATTAGATAGATAAATAGACGAATATAGTATTAGACATATATTTTATATATGTTAGACATATAGATTTTATATATATGGCAGCTAGGCCTTCATAACTACCCTATAATACTATATATATATATGTTAATATTACATGTTAAATATTAATTTTTATATGTCTATATCTACAAGCACATACATGCAGAGAGAGATATGTACCTCTGTCAGTCTGTGTTGAGTAGATACAAAGATACAAAGTCATTTCATAGGTGAGGAAGGCATTAACACCTGACAATTGGGGAAAATTAGGAAAGACCTTATTGTAAAGCCAAGGATGGCTGCTGTGAACAGCTTTCAAGGTTCTGATTACATAGTATAGCAAACTCTCTATTTATTCAATAACAAATCAGAGCCAAACATTCACAGAAAATCAAGACACAGCATTCACAATATTGCAACTTATCACAGAAAATCAAAATACAGCATTCACAACAACTTATCACTAAGATGGCCACATAGTTTTCACCATAGTGGTCACAAAGTTTTGAATAAAATACATTCATTTAGTAACTCAATCATTTAGTAACTCAATCATTCAATAAAGGATACACAATACAAAAGTCAAAGTACTCCATTCCTGCCTAGTACATTCATTTAGTCAATCAAAGAGTCCTTAATTCAATCACAAAGTACAATGACAAATAAATTACAATTTCATAGGTCATTACTCAGTATTCACAGAGAGGTCTTTTCATCTTGACTTCAGGGCAAGTTCTCAGATTATCTGGATCCTCTTCCATGGTCCCAGATCCTACTTGGATTCACCAAACTGTCACCTGGGTTCAAAGGCAGACAGCTTCCAGTTCCTTGTCCAGCTCTCCATGTAGTTCCTGTTCCGCACTGAAGCTCAAAGCGTCCAGTCCAGCTTAAATCCTTCCCAGTCTGTGTTCCCAGGCAGTTAAAGCTTAACAAAGCCACAAACAGGTTCATCAAAATACCAGCATCACAGTCATGCTTCCTCAGTCTGTGGCAGCTCCAGCTGGCCTTTGGATGTCTTCAGCAGCTCCCAGAAGCACCAGCTGGCCCTCAGACTCAGCAGCTCCTCAGCAGAAGCTCCAGTTGGTTCCCAAAATCAAAATCATTCTCTCCAGCCTGGTGGAGGGGGGGCTTTCCTTTTTATTCTCCCCAGCGGCAGCAGCTTCTGCCACCGTGAAGCTTGCTCCAAGAAGATCTGTCTGACCCAGCAGGAGCTTCTCCTTATATACCAGGGCATTATCTCCTGCCTGTTTCAGCCAACCCCTTCCTGTTATGTCAGTAACATGGGTTCATACCTTCTGTTTCTTTTAACAAAGGCTTGATTAATTACTAAGTGCTAAGTACCTGTTACCTTTGCCAATACAAAGGGATCTTCAAATTCAACTTACATTACCATTATACTTATAAAGAAGGTAAAATTTAAACTCAACCTTTAAAGGAGATTCCAAGAGGCAAGAAAGAAGAGCATTCCAGGCCTGGTGGGACAGCCTGGGGGACATGGGGTATAGTCCATGCAAAGGCCCAGAGGTTGGACATAGAATATTGGGTTGAGGAAAACAATAACTGAGCCATTTTGCTTGGACCAAAGTATTCATGATGCAAAGAAACAGGAATCTAAGCTAGGAAAATCTCCTCTTTAAGGAAGAGAGAGAAAAACTAATACATTTTAAGATTACTTAAAATGTAAGGGAAGAAACCCAGAGATTTTTGGAAGGGTCCAAGGCTTTTAAGGACAGGAAACCCTATTCCTTGAACCAGTAGGCAACTTAGATTTTTACTTCTCAGTGTCTGTGGGTCATTATTGCCACCCATCATGAGCAAAGCTGCCTCCGCCAGTGGTGGCAGTTCCTAATTGGTCCCAGCTGAGGAATCCCTCATCTAGTTTCATTTGGGAAAGGATAAGCAGCATATGCAGTTATACTAATGGTTTCATTTTTTAAGACACTGAGAATTGTTTATGTGATGTTCAGATTTTATTGCAAATAGATTAACAATTGCTCATCCCCAGTACAGGACCCACGATCGGTGAGAATGCATTTCATTTACTGGATGCTATGAGTAGCCTTGATTAGTTTCCCTCTCCCCTGCTGGAGTCAATAACCAGTTCCTCTGTGATTTCCGCTGAATCAGTTCTGTGATGCTGTGTGTCTTTTCCTCCCTCCCTCGTTAATTATGTTTCCAAAGGAGGACCAGGCTAAAATGTAGCTCTCATTTCAATAAGAACAAAAATGAGTTTCTTCTTCTAGCTTTTTTTTTTTTGGTTGACTGCCTCTCTGAGAGAAGGTCAGTTTGACCTTTCCCACCCTGTGGAAAAGGTCTCATGCAGTCCTGGAATCAATAGTCTTGTGATTGTCAAGTGTCAGTGGGAGGGATGTGCCTAAAGAAAAGGTGGAGAGGGATGTAAGAAGAGGAAGCTGGGGATGGGCAGGATGGGCCTGAAGAGAAGGTACAGGTTGGGTGGGTGTCTCAGG
>JAQQSU010001062.1:0-15415 GCA_028627135.1 Pseudochirops cupreus | reverse complement strand
TATATATATATATATACAATTATTATTATTATTATTGACTACATCCAACTGGAACTTGAGGACACAGGCACTGCAGTTGGGAGATCCATCCTGCCCTACCAAAAAGTGACATAGGAGAGAATAGACTGGGGGAGGGGGGACACACTGGGATGGCTGTTTTGGGGTGGTGGGCGGGGGAAAGACGGGGAGAAAATATGTAACTCAAAATCTTGTGGAAATGAATGATGCAAACTATAATAAAATTAAAAAAAAAGAAAGTATATGAAGAATTCATTTAGATTCTTCAAATTAAATCAGCTCATATTCTGATATTCTGTGACTTAAATGTAATGCTGGGCATGGTTAGAAATGTGAGAAAGCAGAGGTCAGGATGTGAGATGGAGAAGAATGAGAAAGGAAAAAGACTTCTAGACTCCCTACAAACCTCACCTCTTGCCTTTCTATCATGAACATCTGCTTGGGCCAATAGAAACTTTCCCTGCTTGTCACTTGCAGTGAATTATGACCTTGCAATGGTACCATCAAATGCTTGGTGGGCAGCAAGTAGACCTTTATGACACCAGCCCCATTCCTCCTATGCTTGACCTTGGTAATTATGTCCCTTGGAGAAAGAAGGAGTTTAGATATGAAATGTATAACCTTTCCCCTAAACTTTTACATTCATTATATTTGTGTTATTCTTGTTCATTGTGATTGGGCATAAATATGTAACATGATCCTGCTTTACTTTCAACTGCCAACTAGCTGTACTTTAAAGATCATAAGCCTTTCATAAATACATGCTTACTATATAATCTGCTGATTATCATTGTCTTGCCAGCGATTATGAGAACCACTTTCATTCTTCATTCTGCTAACCATCTAATGATTGAATTACTTCACTGTTTTTAGTCACATTGTGCTTCCCCCATTAAATATTTATATCAGTTAGTCAGCAAGACTTAATCATTAGAATGGATATTTACTACCATTTAAAACAGACCTGCAAAAGTGTGTGACACATTGATCTGTAAATATCTACAAAATTCAGGAGAAACTAGGCTCATGCTTTGAGGACATTTGGCAATGGCTGTCACTCAACGATGCTGGCAGTCTTTTTACTGGAGCTTCAAGCTGCTCTCCTTAGATCTAGTCTAGTTCTTGATGTGTCCTAGTCTCTTTCTATGGTTGCTTGAAAGCCATGTTACCCAGGTGTTGGTCTTCCATCATTTCAGTCTTATCTCCTTCTGTTACCCTAGTGGTCTACATGGCCTCTGCAGTGGAGGAGGATATTGTTTTGCCTGCTGTTGTGATCTTGTAAGAACTGTCCAGGCTCTGTGGCAGGCACTAGCTTGGCTGGGAGGGACACTTTCTGCATCTGAGGCTCCAGATTCTATTCTTGATTTGTCTTCTTATCTTAGCTTATCTCTTTTTAGAACCTTTGCAGGATTGTAGCAGTTTTCTTGGTAGTCTTTGCCTAAATGGTAAAAATTGTACCTATCGATCTTTGGTTTTCTTTGTCATTTTTTCAATCCATTTCTATCTCCATTTTTAGAAGGTATTTATGGGGAAATCTGGATTCCTCTATCTCTAAAATTGTATTCATATTATAATCAGAATTTCCCCTTTAAAAAAGTAAATTACTATTACTTCTTGGTTCTCAGTTACATGACTAAATATTTGAAATTTACAAATATATGGCATCCATGTAAGCAAGATGTGTGTATGTATGTAGGACTAGTTCCCAGAAAGATAAAGCAGAAGAGGAAGAATTGGAGTCCAAGTTTCTATTAGAGTAAAGGTAGTAGAGATCACTTTAATAAATTCTTCTTAATATAAGAAATTAAAACTTATTTTTTTTCCCTCCTGGCTTCTGTAGGATGTTTATCTTTTCTTTTTAATGCAGCCTTTTGTAGATTAACTAGGCAATGCTCTTAATGGAATTGCACATTATGAACAGATAATGGTCTTCCAATGAAATATATATGTCTAGCCTGAGCTGAGGTAATGACAGAAAATAAACATGGATCCAAAGCCAAAATGTTTATTTTCAAAGTGTTAGAACATTACAGTCAGTTGGTCATAACCTTTAATTTCATTAATTCCAAACCTATAACTGTAAAGGAGGAACTCTTTAAAAAATGAAATAATTAGAGTGACCTGGCAGATGAGTGTTCACAGTGGGAGGTTTGTCCCAGCGGTATTCTGAATATGTAGACTTCAAAGATCATAGAAAAAGGCACAAGCCATAGAAAAGTTAATTTGAAAATGTTAAGTAGGGTATGCTGGTGGAATATTAAAGCATAAAGACAGGACTACATTCTCCTTTTGCTCCTATTTCCAGCAAGAGTGAAAGCTTAGGTCCTCCATTTCCATATCTTAGAAGTCAGTTAAGTGACTCATATGGCCAGCAATTCAAAGTTAAACTAATTATAGGACGAACAGCTTGGTCACTGTGCTAGAATGAAAAATGGTTTCAGGGTATGTTCAGAATGGATCTATTCCACATTGTTGTGGAATCAAGGCTATTCATAAACTGAAGTTCATTTATATTAACATGATTTGGACAAAAAAGGTAGTTTACCATCAAATTATTTACATTTAAAGGTTTACCAATATATGAGCTTCTGGCTCTGATCTGGATGAATTTGCTGTTTGAAGCTATCAAGTATGGAGAATTTTAAAATACCTGTTACATACTATTCACTCAGCAGTGGAAATATTGTGTTAAATATTTGAATAAGTAATGTGGCTCAAATCATACTCTTTTAAATGGCCACAAATGGGGAAAAAAACTCTGAATAAAATTATGACAGTCATTTTATGGAATTAGGGGGAAAAAAGGGGCTGTAGCAACCCAAAATATAGCATTCTACATGAAAATGCTGGCAATGAAACCAAAATATTTCCAATGGCTTTACATTTCTTCTGTTCCTACTGTTTCATTCTTTTCTGTTTTGTTGTATTTTTCTGAAATTTCAAATGTGATTTAAGGCTTGTAAAATAATTTGCATAAATTATCTAATTAGAGTTTCATAACTACGCTGTGAAAGCATTGTTTTGAGCATTATTCTCCCCCATTTTGTAGATGAAGTACCTCAGGTTTAAAGAAATTAAAGTACTTATCTATGATCATACAGTATGTTAACCTCTGGAGGATAGATTCAGACCTAGATCTTCTTGACTCTAAATTAAGCATTGTAACACTATGCCTATCTTTCACCCCATGGTATCAGTCATGGGACAAAGAAGTTTCAGAACAAGCAGAAAAAGGTCAAAGAAAGGAAGTAGACTTTTTTTGCTTACTTCTATATTAACAAAACTACATTTCATTTTGCAAAATCTGCATGAGTGTAGTAACATAGTTGCGCTTTAGACTAGGCATCCTGAGTCACAGTTTCTAATATTGTCTTTACTGCTAGGTAGCTACTTATCAATGAACAGGCCACTTCCTCTGTATGATTGCAGCTATCATCATCAAATTTAGCCTCTTTGTACTTTAGTTAACTCATCACTGAAATGAGAATCTAATTTTTCTCCTTCAACATAAGGAGTTGTTTTGACAAAAAGAAACACTTTGTAAAAATAAAAATGGCATAGGAATGTGGAATCTTATTAGGCAGGGTAGTAAGGTAGCTATTTTAAGAACTGTCAACATTTTCTGCTTTACTACCTTTGATGCAAAAATTGAAACTAAGGTATAGCAAAAATAATCCTTCTAACTACATTTGTGATTGTAACACATTGCTCTTGGAAAAATTCCCATAGGACCTCTATTTTAGTGTCTTTAAAAATACTCAAGTATAAATGGAACAGGCCAAGAAATGAACCCTCAGTTGGTTCAGAAAACTGGGGATTTCTTTTCTTATACTGTTAAAACCATTGTGAGTTGTGACAAAATTTTTTCTCAAACTTTTTGTCTCGTTTTGTCTTCCATTTAGACCTGTCTTTGTATTCCTCAGATGTGAATTCTGACATGCAAATTCTTGGAGAGTTACCTGAAGAACTTAGAGTTTAATTGGCTTCCCCTGGGTCACATGGTTAGAATGTATCAGAAAGTGAGATTTTTGAAAAAGTCGTCTTCATGACAAAACCCACTATGTCATAATATCAGTCTTGCAAATTTAAAAGCACACAATAATTGCAATCATTTAAAACTTTTTTCTTCCCCTCCTATATTTGTGCAGTTGATAACTGTGGCCACATTATGCCTATCTGCAAAAGTTCTATAGTTACAATGGGACACGTTGGCATCACATCTCTACATCTATAGCCATCTCTTTCTCTTCCTCTCTCTCTAGGAAAGGGCATTACAAATCACTCCCAGCCAGTCATCAGATATCCTTTAACACTGTTCTGAGTGTCTGCATGAAGTGAGATATTGAGAATTCTGTCATACCTACTGTAGAATTTGCTGACATGCACATCCAACTTTGCCAACCCTTCCATATTATCTGTCTCTTGTAACCTTTGCATAGTTGCTTTCTTTGGGCAAATTTCTGCCTTCTGAATCTCTGTTGTTTTCTTTGCCTCTCACTCACATACAGGAGTATATTATTTAAAGGTTAACTCAGTTGTCATTTTTTTCTTATTTAAACCATCTTCTTTTTCTCTATTCTTTCCTACTATTAAGACATTGAAGACTTTTCTTCTGCTTTGTAATAAACACAGGTGAAAGGATGGAAGAAAGCTAAATATATTCCTGAATTTTGTTTTGATTCCAACATGGATATTTGATGGTGTTCTCGCAGTCTCTAAACTGGCTCCCATTTCTGTGTGACATCCTTACCATCCTGTCACATTCAGTAGTCATCTATTATGTGTAGTTAGTTTATGAGAGATCGGGCTAAGAATATGAAGATAAACATGAAAAATACTTCATCCAAACTACTTGGAGCCTGAGGCATACACACACAACTGTGACAAAAGTTAGAAAATGTTAGGTATATAGAATGACTCAAACAGAGAAATTTATGAATGGGGGGAACCCTTCTTTCTGGAGTTATCACAGAAGCCTTCATGAATGCAATGCTACCTGTACTAGGTCTTGAATAAAGGCAAGAATTTCAACAGCTGGATATAGGTTTCTATGCATGGTCTGTTAGTAGGATCAAGCAACCAATGAGACAGTCATGAATGGAGGGGATGATTGTATTTCACCCTTTTAGAGTCACTACTCTTTCAGAGCCTTTTCTGAACCTGAGGGTCTTACTCCACCTAAAGTTATAGCCATAATTCCTAAATTTATTACACTGCCCATTAGTGAATGAAATAAGATCTCTTTGACTATAAATAAGAAATCCTTTTGATAGGAAGAAAAATAGTGTGACTTTTACCATTATTTACCATTATTCCTGATAGAAAATTGCCCCAATATATGCATTCTACCTTTTGAAACCCCACCCAGATCAGTGATTTTAACCTTTTTTGTGTGTGACATGGACCCTTTTTGGAGTACAATAATGCCTGTAGACCCATCCTTGAAATAATATTTTTAAACACATAAAATAAAATCCATTATATTATGAAAGGAACAGCTTATATTGAAATAGTTACTATTTTTTTAAGTTTATGGACCTCATGTTAATAACCTCTGTACCAGATAATCTCAAAGAGGTCATTGATATATAATGCATGTATTATTTGTTACTGAAGCTTTGCTTTTTTGCTCAGCATGAGATTTATTAAATCAAGTGGGATTTCAGTTAAATTTGAAATTGCTTATAAATTGCTTATTGATTATACTTTCAGCAGTGATATTGAAAGGCTGACACTAATGAATACCTTCTTATGAAAGCCTTCTAGCTAGCATTTTACAGTTTGCAAAGAACATTATACATATTATATAATTTTATCAATTATATCAGTTTATCTTTACAGATAGGTATTATAATTATGCTCATTTTACAAATAAAGAAACTGAGTAAGGTAGAGTTTAAATGAGTTGCTTAGGGTCTCATAGCTAGTAGATGACTGAGGAATGATACCTTCTTGGTTCTTCTGCACCTCAGTTCTAGAGCTTCATCTATTTTGCCACCTAGCTACCTTTATATTTAAATGATAAGATTCCTCATGTTTCTGACTGAGCTTCTAGAACTATATGGTAGTTATGTAAAGTAAAAATAAATTATTAAGTCTTTATGGGAATTTTACTGGTGACACATAGACACGTATACATTTTTATTAACTACTGCCAGACATGCAGGATATGTGACTGCCTAAGCCAAGGATGGGGAGCCTATGAGCTCAAGGTCAGAAATGGCCTTCTAGGTCCTCAAGTACAGTCTTTTGTATGAACCCAAACTTCACAGAACAAATCTCCTTTATAAAAGGATTTGCTCTGTAAAATTTGGACTCAGTGAAAAGAAAACACTTGAAGATCTAGAAGGCCACATCTGGCCTTGAGACTACAAGTTTTCCTCCATTTGAAGTTATTGCTTGTATTTATATATATATAAAAAAACAGTAACAACAACACAACAATGGGAATACAGAAGCAAAGATGCAACAGGTATAGCTAGCTAGGTAGGTAGGTAGATAGATAGACAGACAGGTAGATAGATAGATGTCATGCTGATAAGATATAACATTGGAGATCTGTATAAAGTTATAGAACTGTAGAGGAGAGATCACTTTCAGTTGATTAAAGAAGACTTAGTGGAAAGGTCGCACTTGAGGTGGGTGACTTAGTCAATAAGGATTTATTTAAGCACCTCCCATGTAATAGACACTATGCTATGCATGAGTATATTTTTTTAAAAAAAGGGATAGTTCATGAACAAGTAGCTCACAGAATAATGAGGGAGACAACACATGAACTGTGTATTAACAAGCTACATGCAAGATTTTTTCTGTTATCAGGAGATAGAAGGTACCATTATTTTGGGGATTAGGAAAGTCTTCTTAGACAAGATGGAATTTTAGCTGCACTGTGAAGGCAGTCAAGAAAGGGTAATGAAGAGGGAAAGAATTCTAGACATGGAGTGTAGCTAATGAAAATGCCTAGAGTAAGAAGTTAGAGTGTCTTGTGCAAAGAACATCAGGAATGTCAGTATTTCTGAATCTCAGAGCATGTAGGGTGGGAATGGGTTCTAATGTGTGAGAAGACTAGAAAGGTTGGAGAGGACTAGGTTGTGAAGGGACTTAAATGTCAAACAGTGGATTTTGTACTTAATCCTGAAGGTGATACAGAATCACTAATGTTAATTAAATAGGAGGGTGAGATGGTCAAGTTGAGCTTTAGAAAGATCACTTTTAGAGTGAAGTGGAGACTGGACAGGAGTATAGCAGGAAGGAAGAGGATTCCAAAATCTGGAGTTGAGTGTGAGTTCTAGGCCTTACATCAAGAGGCAGACTTCACAGAAGTGCATAAAGATAGGAAAAGGTAGGGTAAGATTAGGTAATAGCTATTTGGTTTGATTGGAGAGTGTGTGAAGGAAATGGCATGAAACAAAGGAGGAACCAGATTGTGAAAGATCTTAAAAACTAGCCTAAGGTATTTTTACCTTAACCAGGAAATAATTATTGTTGTTCATCCTTTATTCTCAAAGAGGACCAATGATATCAGGAGGGTGATATCTTGATTTTCAAGTGACTAGGATTTAAGTGAGATAGAGCTGTGCAAAGTCATCAGCCTCACCCTCTCCCCTGGAGTCATCAGAGTCTAGTGGCAAGACATTGGTCAGGAAGACTAATGATGGCCCAGGATGCAATGGGAGACAGGGAGGGAGAAGTTGGGCGCAAGAAGAAAACTGGAAGAAGGCTATGAGGTTCAGGTAAGCACAGTTTCCCATGCAATCTTGTTTTTCTATGCAGACTGAAATATTTGTGTTTATTGTTGCTTATTTAGGTTCATAATTACAAAAGATAATTACTGAGATTCTGTACTAAAGCAAAAGCCATATTAATAGAGAACAGAATACAGATATTGGGGAGATTGGGCTTAGAAACATATTTGATATAGTGCCTGAATATAGAGAAGAGTAAAAGGTGAATGAAATTTCTGTCCTGGGAGGTACCATATGACCAAAAAAATAGAAAAAGGTAGAAGGAAGACATTCTAGAGAGAAGGTGATGAGTTCAGTTTGGGGCATATTTCATTTGAGACAGCAAAGGAACATCTATCATAATTGGAAATGTTGTCCAGCAGAATATTTTAAATGTGAGGCTGGAGATGAGGAGAGAATGGAACTGAATATAAAGATTGCAGAGTCCTCTGCAAAAAAAAAAAAAAAAAAGACAAAGTTATGGGAGTAGAAGAATGAACTGAACCTAAAGGAAAGCTTCAAAAGTCACCCATACATAGCTGGCAGAATGAATAAAATGAACCAGTGGTGGAAATTATGAAGCATTAGATTAGCAGACTTAAAAAAAAAAGTCTCTGCCAGATCTGAGATTCTATGATCTAATGAGTCACCCACTACACATAATGAAAGCTCTAGGAATGAGCATGATTGCTAGAGAGCCCTTATTATGATCCTACCACTGGAGACATGAAATCCTGTGACGAACAATGAAATTTATACAGCTCTCTCACTGAGTTCTTGGGAGGCATCTCTTACAGAACACTGCAGGAAGTAACAGGGTACTTGTAATGATGGTAATCTCCCATTGATGATACATTATGTAGCTACTCATGGGTGCTACTTGTGAATCACCCTGCAGATTCAGCTTTGTCCTTGATATCTACTTCTCCTGCTGCCACATTGATGTTTGAGTCTCTATCTGCCATATGCTTTTGGTTCTGTGAATAATAATAACCAACTGTCATGCACTGATTAATCAGTTTTACATTGTCCTACTTTCCAAGTACACGAATCTGGGTGTTGTGGATCATATACTTTCCATTTTTTCTCATGAACATTTGCTTGACCCTCTTGTTGAGAGCAGAAATTGTTTCATTCTTTCTATTTCTATCCTCAGTGCTTAGCATAATGCTTGAACATAGTTGGTGTTTAATAAATGCATGTTGTTTTTGTTGTTGCTCTATGGGCTACTTAGTTTTCCCACACAAGGGAGGATATGATTACTGTGATGACTAACTGGTGCTGAACTTGTTCTTGTCTCTTAAAACCAAACTCACATAAATAGATAGCATTTACATAGTGCTTTAAAGTTTTCAAAGTACTTTATATATTTCATTTGATTCCCACAAAAATCCAAGGACACAGGGACTATTATTGTCACTGTTTTAGAAATGTAGAAATCGAGACAGACAAAAGGTAAGCAATTGTGCCCAAAGGTAAGGCTAGTAAGTCTCTATGGCAGCTATTGAACTTAGGTCTCACTAACTGCAAACCCAATTCTTTAGCCACTGTGTAACCAATAATGAGGGGAATAGTTGGTGGAAACCACAAAGAGGCAGATTTAAGCTCAATATAAGAGAAAACAAAAAAAAATCGAGACTCTTAAAAAGTGAAATAAAATGCTCCAGGAGGTGGTGATCTCTCCATTCATTGTCAGCCTTTAAATGGAGTCTCAATGGTCTGGCATGTTGTACTATAGACGAGTTTCCTGGTCAAATACAGGTGGACCCTCATTACCTCTGCTGTCCCTTCTATGAGTATCTTGTGCCTCTTTAATTCTTCACTCTCTTTCCTTTATCTTTTATCCTGTATCCTTTATAGTTACAACTCTTGTCAGTTCTTTTCTTCCCTAAATCTGTAGACAAGCCTTTGATGTTTAGGATACTCCTCTCATGTATGCTTTTTTTTTTCTTTTTTGTAGGGGGGAAGGCAGGGCAATTGTTGTTAAGTGACTTTCCCAAGGTCACATGGCTAGTAAGTGTTAAGTGTCTGAGGTCAGATTTGAACTCAGTGCCTCCTGACTCCAGGTCCAGTTCTCTATTCCCTGCATCACCTAGCCACCTCCTAATGGCATATTTTTCCCAGTGCTTTTTCTATCACAAAAATTCTGTCTCCCTTATTCCTCCAGGTCTGCCTCCTATAATAAAGTCCTGCTCATTTCTTCTAGAATTTCTCATTTTCCTTATGTTGATTTTCAGTAGGTTGCCAGTAGGGTGTGGATAAATAGCAAAGGAAAGACTACTACAAACAAGGCTATTCTGGGACATGGGCATTTTCTAGCAGTTTATCTCACTTGCTTTCTTCTCATTCTTAATGATTATTATGATTTATTCATGTTTTCAAGATGGCATCCTTCTTGCCTGGACAAATGATTTTTCATTGTTTCTGAAGCAATATTCAAATACAAAGATAAAATATCAGAATCCGGCATGGTTTTTGTTTTGTAGAACAATATATAGTTAATGGTAACTGACTGTCAGTTTCAGTAGCCCAAGTACAAAGATCCTGTTGGTCTTCTATGACCTAGATGAATGAGCTATAGCCCCAAGAACATTAGAGTTTCCATGGATTTCTCTTTAGCAGCTCTAGCATGCTCTGTAGTTTTTATTTAAGGTCTCCTTGGGCTCAAGTGATTTGCAAGCTAGTCTGTTTCGACTCTTGTTATTGCAGAGCTGCTAAATGCATTTTGCTGACAATCAATCTTAAATGTTAATGGCCATCTGCAGGTGACACTTTATTTTAGTTAGCTTCACTATAAAACAAGCATGAGAGCCTAATAGAGAGGACAATGCATTTTGTTCCTGGCTCACATTACTGAGATTTTAACTTCAGACAAAGTGCAGCAATGATATTACGAGGTTAGATGAAGGTTAATGCTATTTAGACAGATGGAGAATTGCAGATTCAACCTGTTGTCACAATAATGAATGTGTTGGAAGGGACATTCATGTTGCAAATAGGAGAAAAATGAAATGGAATTTGCTACCCCTCATATACACAAATCAACTTAATATTGCTAGCTATGGCTTCAATACTTACTTTAAACAAAAGGTTGATTAATTTGACTTCTTTTACCAATCAGTGCAAGAAATAGTATTAATGGTTTTTTTTGTAACTTTGATACTGATTGGACATAATTATACTAGACAACAATGGCATAAGAATCAGATCTTTGTCAGAGGGTTTTTTAGAGTTCTAGTGACCACTGTTTTCCATCTTGTTTCCATATAATCTAGCTAGTGATACTTTTGAATCTATGATTGTAGAGTCCTTCTAACCACCAAAGATCTGTTACACGTTTGAAGATTCTGGGGCAGAAGAAAATTATTTTCTTTGATCCTATTTTTTCTCTTTTGGCTAGACTGTGTCTGACCTAGATACTAAATTCAAATTTGGTAAAATCAAAGATGTCTCCATTCATTCATAAATATATTCTAATCAATATGGTTATTGATCTTAAAAGAATATTATTTGTAAAATTATGGATCAGTTACTTTGTGATATGTATAGATATTTTACTTCCTATTTCACAGCATATTTTTAATGATGAAATGTTTGTTAGCAAGAAACTTACCCCTTTTTCTGAGACTATTCCCAGAGATCTTCCCAGCAAAATCCCCACATGCATGAGATGACTGACAGATGATGGGCTACCATCCAAAAGCAGCCAATTAAATAAGATATTGGGTTGAAGCTGTCACTCTTAGACATATTGCATGCTTATCTCAACTTTCAAGTGATTGAAAAGTCATAACACCTTTTAACATGAATCATACCTATTTCTTTTGGAAATCTCAGAGGACCATTATGTGGCAAGCAAGTAATTATTTCTGATAAGATTGTTCTAATATTGAATGCTGAGAAAACAGTATTGTTTCAAGAACTACTGAGAGAACTAAGCTCTGGGGTCTTCTGGAGTGTATTTATACTACCAAAACAAATGATCATTTCAATGGGGAAAAAATCAGTTATGCAGAGGTATACAGGCAAAACCAACAATGGTAATCATTTAATGATTTTTGTCTCTTTCTATATGAATTCTGACTCCTGTTACTGTGCCTAAAAGTGGAAATATTGAAAAATATTTAGAAATATTTGGAAAATGTTGGAAAAAAAGTGGAAAAAACCTATATTGTGGAAAAAGTGAACCCAGTGTTCATATTGTGTATGAACCAGTGGTGCTATTTATAATATTTAAATCAACTTATTCTTAAATGCAACATATGAAAAATTAGATTGCATTAACAATATCTGGCACATAAAAGTTGCTATGTTTTTAATCTTAATTACAATACTATCAAGTTAGACAATTTATGGGAATTCTTTTTGAAAGGGACTATTAGCTTATGTCAAGAAAAAGACTCCCTTAGCCATGTCAAAACAGAAAGCAAGAGTTGAAAAAGAATCATTGAAACACAGTGAGATTGGGACTTCAGAAACCGTATAGACTAATCCCTATCTAAGAATATGTTGGGTTCTCAAAACTTTTTTTTTTCAATTCAAATACACTTCTTTTCTCTCATTCCTACTCCATCCTCCTGCTGGAAAAAAAAAAGTTAAGTCAAATCAAAGAAAAATCATTAAGTCCCTGTGATGAGCCAGGTATTGTGTTAAGTGTTAAGGATATAAAGAAGAGTAAAAAACAAATCCCTGCTCTCAAATCTAAGTGGGGGAGAAAAATTTGTAAACAACTGTGTGTAAACAAAATAGGCAAAGGATTGGAGTTGATCTCAAAGGTAGTCATTAAGATTTTTTAAAAGCACTAAACTAAATATCTATATCAAGTATATATTGGCCATGTCCAGATAGATCTGTCTCATTCTGCATATTTAGTCCATACTTCTCTGTCATAAGATGGATATCTATTCTTTTTTATCAGTCCTCTGGAATCATGGTTTATCGTTCTGGGGGAGGCAAGGAACAGACAATTATTAAATACCTATTATTCACCAAGCATTGTGCTGTGCACTTTACAAATATCACCTTACTTGATTCTCACAACAGCCCTGTGATGTAAGTGGTATTATTATTCCCTGTTTTACAATTGAGGAAACTGAGGCTGACAAATGTCATACAATTAGTAATAATATTAGGCCACATATTAAGATCTTCTTGATTGCAGGCCAAATACACTATCCACTATGCCACCTGTCTATGCTGATCAGAATTCATGATCTTTCAAAGTCTTTCAAGTCTTTTGAAGCTGTTTGTTTTTACAATGTCCTAGTGTGTGTGTGTGTGTGTGTGTATTTGTATATAATATGTATGTATATATGTATGTACATATATATTTTTTCTTACCAGTTCTGGATAATTGATTCATCAGTTTCTAAAGTCTTGACAAATTTTGTTGAAACCCTCTCCATCATTTCATATAACAAAGTGGTTTTGCATTATATTTATATACCATATTTGTTCAAGTATTTCTTAATTGATGAACACTCCCACCTTAATTTCCAATTCTCTGTTAGTCCAAAAAACAGCAAAAAACACACACACACACACATATGCACATGCTAAAAAACAAACAAACAACAACCCTACTGTAAACAGTTTCATATGTATGAGTCCTAAATCTCTTCTACAACATCCTCCAAAGTAGACATCTGGCCTCCATTTGTAGTCTTCCAGTAAAGAAGCAACCCATTATCCACTGAGGCAGTCCATTCCATTTTTGGACAGAAGAAACCATGAGGAAATTTTCCTTCCATCCAGCTTAAATCAACCTCCCTAAAACTTCCACCCATTATTCTTTCTTTTGACAATTGAAGCCAAGTAGTGTCCACATTTCAATTTTTCATTGTTTTTTATAAAATGAGGCTTTTTCAAACTGACCACTGTACACCAGATGTAGATGGATCAGGCCCAAGTTCAGCTACACTGTCATCTGATGTGTCATAGAAAGACTTCTCACAACTGGCTAAGAAAGTATTACCACACTGTTGACCTTTGTGGAGTTTATAATCCACCAGAACTATAGATACTTTTGTAGAGGAAATGTTGCCTAGTCTTGCCTTACCCAGTTCTCATTAAAAAAAAAAATTCATTGTTGTGTAATGCTTTTTCATGACTAAAATAATCTAAAGAAATAACTAGTATTAAGATAACTCAAAAGATGTTTCTTTAAAAAGTAAGCTGAAAGCATTCTTAGCTATTTTACAGTATAATTAAAACTGAATAATTGCAGCTTTGTTTTTAGTGTATTATTCATATTACAAAGTTTATAATATGCAGAATGTGTGCTATTATAAACTTACTTCATATTGTTCTAATTTCTGTTGTAATTAAATGATTACTATATTGAACAAAAACTAGATAAGGGGTAAAGAAGAAGAAAGTCTACATACACATTCCAATATTCCTTATTTCATGAGTAGATAGATAATCTTAATATTTGAAGAAGAGCAATTTCTCCTAAAAGTCATTGTGTGAAATGCTTTACAAAAACCCTGCTGACAAACCTGCTATTAAACAGAATTTTCATGCAATATTTTTAAAGTTTGATAGCACATCATAACATTTTAGATGTTAAGATACTTGAATCCTGAAAATTTTATATTAGAATGATTTGAGTTTTCTGATAGTTATAACTAAAAATAAACTTTAGAGAATTAATTTAAGGGGGTAGAGTCAAGATGGCAGCATAGAAGCAGGAGAACTCTGGAAGCACCCCCCATAACCACTTCAAATACCTATAAAATATGACTCTAAGCAAATGTTAGAGCTCCAGAACCCACAAAATGACAGAGAAACAATTCTCCCACTGAAAGCAGCCCAGCATGCAGATGGGAAGGGTTCATCACAATGTGCTGAGAGCCTAAACCAGCCCAACTTGAAACTGCGACGGTAGCCACAGGGTGTCAATGGAAAGCCCTGGCTGGAGCTTTCAGGAGAGTGGATCACTGGCCACTGTGGCAGTTTCCAGAATTATCAACCCATAAGAGCCAAGGACAAGCGAAAGGTCAGTAGAACTCACCTAAATTTGCGGAAAAGGCATGGGTCTGGCCATCTGCCCCCAAGGGCAAGAAAGCATAGCTGCATCATAGCTCCAAGCCTGCAAATTGCAAGGGGGGCAAGTGATCATTCAGGGGCTAAGTACTCTTGCCTTGACCTGCCTGGATTAGGATCATGGTCTTGGATAGTGGTCCTGAGGTGCATGACCAGTTAGCCACAGCTGGCACCGGCTGCAGAGACAATGGCCTCCCAAATAGCTCTGGCAGCTGCAAAAACCCCAGTGATTTGGGACAAAGCACTCCCCTCTGAAAGCAGAGTTCTACTGAGCCCAAAAGTTAAGTAATTTGCTGGCAACATGAGCAGGCAAAGAAAGCATAGTAAGCACCACAATCCAACTTTAGATTCCTTTTTTAAGGACAAAAAAGATCAAAGCATGGAATGGGAGGAAGACAACACAGTCAGAACTCCCACACCAAAAGCTTCCAAAAAATAAATGTAAACTTCTTACAAGACATAGAGGAGTATAAGAAGGATTTTAAAAGCCAAATAAGAGAGGTGGAGGAAAAATTGGGAAGAGAAATGAGAATGATGCAAGAAAATCATGAAAAGAGAGTCAACAACCTGACTGAAGAAAATAACACCTTAAAAAATAGATTAACTCAAATGGCAAAAGAGAC
>JAQQSU010010619.1:0-12384 GCA_028627135.1 Pseudochirops cupreus | reverse complement strand
GCTGCAAGCGGGTGCAAAACCTCTGCCTTTCACTTTTCCGCTCTGGAGGCCTTCTGGCAGGACTGCTTATCTCCCCCTTTCACAAATCCCATTCACAGCTGCTGCTAATCCGCTCACCTGAAGCTTCTCAGCTCTTCCTGTCCAGCTGCCCCCGGGGCACAGCCGGGGCTTCAGGCCAGGCTGGTTCGCAGTGCTGATATGGTTCCTCGTAGCCGAGCTGACTTTAGTGGGAAGTATCTTTGTGTGCGTTTTGGAGTGCTAGGATTGGTTTAGAGTCCTATTTTATGGGTATTTTGGGGTGGCTATGTGAGAGCTGCGATGTGTTCCTGCTTCTACGCCGCCATCTTGGCTCCGCCAAGACTATTTCATTTTTGTTTGAAATGAAAGTCTTCGTTCACTAGCCCCAGCACCTAGCCCAGTGATTGAAGCATAATTTTGTACCTTTCCACACTTAGTACTATGTTATACATACAGAAGCTGCTCAGAATAAATTGACTAGTTACAATCCAAGTCATTTCCCAGTATACTATTCATTAGAATATGCAGCATGGGGCATTTTACTATAATTCATTTTCTTGATCATGTAATTAATTATCTTGTAGAGAATTACAAAATCACAGAGTCTTGGAGCAAGAAATTTCTTCATATTGATAAACTGATGTTGGAGTCCTGTCTATGGCATATCTAGAAGGTAGAAAAGGGATAGCTTATGAAGATGTTGAAATGTCAAGACAGTGGATTTTACTTTGATTCTAGGCATAACAGGGAGTCACTGCATCTCAGTAATGTTTCATGGAGGGAGTAATGAAATAGAGTCATGCTTTTAAAAATTTACCTTATCAGCTGAGTGGGGCAGGGATTGGAATGGGGAGAGAATTGAAGTAAGGAGACCAGAAGGTTTTTGCTCTAGTCCAGGTAAATGGTGATGAAGAGTAAATATTACTTATCAAGGATTTATTATTTTTGACAATGGGAGAAATTCCACTACAAATAAAAAATTCAGCTCATATCTAACTCAGAGAAATTAAATAATTTGCATTATGTCACACAGGTAGTGTAAGAAGAGAAATTTGAACCTGTCATCTTTAGCTCCAACACAATCTCTAATAAATCACACTGTCCCTGTGACATGTTTAAAGTTCCTGAAAAAATTTAGCAGCTAAAGATAATTGTGGGCAGGTAGGTGGTGCATTGTATAGAGTACCTGGTCTGGAGTCAGGAGGACCTGGGTTCAAATATGGCCTCAGGTGCTTACTAGCTGTGTAACACTGGGCTAGTCACTTAACCCTGTTTGCCTCAATTTTCTCATCTGTAAAATGAGCTGGAGAAGGAAATGGCAAAACACTCTAGCATCTTTTCCAAGAAAACCCCCCAAAGGGGTCACAAAGCATTGGACCTGACTGAAAATGACTAAACCAACACTAAAACTAATTGAATCATTGGAAAATTAATACAGATCTTCTATTTACAGATATATACACATATATGCAATGCAGAAGATTATCTGAATAATAGAAATAAAGTATCTAAGTTTATAATTAACTAATTGTAAACACTTAGAACAATATTATGGGCTGAGAGTACTGGAGGAAGAAAAAAACAATCAAGCAAAATTTTGAGCTGGGGAAAATCCACACGAAGCCAAAACCCTTTCCGAAAGAGAAGAAACCTCCTCTTTAATTCTATCACCTCTATAGAATAAAATCATGTGTCATCCTGATGAATGGATAACTTAATGAAAATATTTGCTAGCTCTTTGCTTTAAAGGAAAGCAGTACTTAACACTATGTGACTATATCTCTTAAAGACTTTTGTCATAGCACATGATTGCTTGAATAGATTGTCTATTTCTCATTACTGCTCTGCTAAAAAAGAAAAAAAATCTTCAATGGCTCTCTATTACTTATTTAATAAAGTCCAAATTCCTTATCTGGTTCAAAGGTATCACCTGAAAACCCTTCTAAGGTTTTTGTTTTTGTTATTTTCCTTCTCAGTATTCTCCATTTATAAGCCCTAAGATAAAGTTAAATTGAAGCCTTTGATCTTCCTCAATCATATCTAAGTGCATTGGCCTTTCAACTGGTACTCAGATTCTTCTCTTCTCTGGGAATGCTTTTGTTTGGTATTTCTGCCTATTATAACCATCATTCAAAGTCCAATTCCACTGAAACATGAAAGAGATGCTTGTCAAACCAGTTTGGACCACTTACGAGGTATTCCCATATGGTATGTGAGACTCCTGATCACAGAAGAGTTAGAGTAGACAGTCCCTGAGATCCTATTATGAAATAAGCGTTTTCTGTTGCAATTAGCTGGAAGTAATCTCCCCATCCTCAGAACTACATTTTATAAATCTCTTGACTCACTTATTTTCACTGTTAAGTTTTACCATATGTTGTAATTTTTGGCAAAAATATTATTAGACTTTAAATCCCATCAGAGCAAGGTTCATTCATTTCTTGATATCACATAAACTTTGTTAATTAGGAAAAAAATCAACTTAAGTTTGTTCCTTTTAGTCTCTTGTTTTTGAGTAAGCTAATTCTATGCTGCCCTATTTGATGTTTGCTCCTCAGAGAACTGCAATACCATATTTACCTGTACTTGTTGAAGCTTAGCTCAGCGATCTATATGTATGTGTGTGCATGTGTGTATTTATACACATATAAATATACATACACACATATGACTCTTTTTTTCACCCAAATAAGAAGAATGGCATTATCACATATAACTCTGACTCCATTAGTCAGTCACGTGAGAGTGTTAATTGTTGGAAATCATGTCATGTCACTTTTTGTTAGTTTGGACAGATTCTGCTATATAGATCACTCATGGAGATGTCCTATATTGTCGTTATAAGCCAGTGCCAAAATTCAATGGCAGATTTTTTTGGCCTTTCTTTTTATTAGGGGCAATTTTGGATCCATGTGGAATTTCTCCGCTGAAGATTTCGCTCTTATGTTTTTCTTCCTTCAGTTTGTCATTCTATAACACTGTGCCCAGGGTGTAACTTTGTACAGCTTTACATGCCCTGCAATAACATATGTGTATAAAGGAAGACAAGAAAGTATTGGGGCCATTATAATGAGCATACAAAGTAGTCTGAATTAATAGAAATGCGAAGTTTCCATATCAGAGAAATTGTTAAGCCCAGTCTATCATCACGGTCGTCTGTGTCTGCTGGTCAGCAAATTTTAGGAGGGATATTGCTATGTAGGTCATATAGGTTGACTATGATGATTAGGAAGATCAAAGCCATGTTATATACATATTGTTTGGAGGATAAAAGAACATTTATCATCAATGAGAGAAGTCTTTATGAAAATGGGATAGCTACTTTCAAGTATTTGAAAGGTGTTTTTGAAGATTAGATCTGTTTAGGCTTATCCTGAGAGGGAAGAATTATGGAGAAGTTATTAGAATTGAAATAAAAATAATAAAAATAACCCTAACAACACAGAAATATATATGTACAGTGCTATGAGGTTTTGCAAAGGTCTTTTGGATCCAGTATCCCATTTGATCTTAATGACAAAACTTTGAGGTGGATATTGCATTCCTATTACAAGAAGGGATTTGAACTCAAACTTCCCTTGATGACAAGCTTACTGTTCTCTTCTTTGTAGCATCTATGGAATTAATCCTAATTTGGCCAGTCTTAAATATAATCACCTGCATGTAGTCCCATCATTTAGCATGGTACCTGGTACAAACTAGGCAGTTATTAAATGCTAGTTACTAGTTGATTGGTTGACTGGAAGTTGATCATGTCAGAGGCACTATAGAGAGGATTCATTTTTTTTGTTAATGGTTACAATAGAAAACTTCTTAGGCCTCTTAGGAATTCTATGATTTGTAAGGAACTTTAACTTTTTTTTCTTTTTAATTTCCAAATTTTCACAGCACTAATAAAATAGAACCAAATAATTGACAGCACACACGCACACATGCACGCATGCACACTCAATTAATTTATTTTGCATTCCTTTGCAGGTTCACCTATAGCATATATCTTCACATTTATCCTAATAAATTATTATCTGTTACAGCCCAGAAGACAAAACTGTACATGTAAAATCAGAGGATCTAAGTACAAACTTCATCTCCAAAAAGTTATACTCAGCAAGACCAAAAATCTCTGGCTCTCTCTTTCCTACTCTGTAAAAATTGAGAGATGGACTAGCCATTTCCAAATTTATAATCTTATGATCTTAAATTTTATCTAATTAGATTCACTATGTAGAACTTTAAAAAGGTGACTAGGCTGATGCATTTTATTGAGATCAGGTCATATCAATTAGTGGAGATTTTTAGTCTAAAAAAGAAAAAAAAATCAGTAAGTAGGATACACTGTCTAGTACTGAATATGATTTCTTTTTTACTTTTAGTACTTACAAGGGAATTGTAGAACCTGTTCTCTAAATTTGTGGAAACATATATAAATGAACGTATTTGGGAGGCAGATGGATGGGTGCTCTGGTTAGGGACATATAAGCTCTTAGAGTTGGAGCTGGTATTTTTGAGGCCAGAGCTTGGAGCAAATTGGCTAGCCAGAGGTTATATCTTATATTACCCCTGTAGAAATTAAGCTCTTAGATGCCAGGGACCCTTTCCATTTACTTCTTTGAATCCCCAGTGTCCAGCAAAGATCCTTTCCCCACATCTATACTTAATGGATGCTTATCAAATTGAACTGGGTTTTATTGATGTGGTGTGATAGTTGCCTTCAAGTATTTGAAGGAGAATCATAAAGATGCTTTCAAATTGTTCTCTTTGATTCTAGAAGGCTGAACTAGGAGCAATTTATTGAAACTCCAAAGTGGGAGATGAATTTAATGTAAATAGAACCTTTCTAACCCTCAAAGCTATTCTAAACTGGAACATGCTTCCTCCTACATTAAGATGTAGCAATTTATACTCTCCTAGAAGTGTTCAACAAAAGACTAGGTTGGTGACATCTTAATTTGACATAGAAGGCAATCTTATTCAGGTTCAGGTTGAATTACCTGAACTCCAGTTCTGAGATTCTGCAATGCCTTTAACTTGGATCTGCCTTCTAAATTTAAAGTTATGTACCCTAAACTTTAAATACTCTTTGATCAAATGATACTACTCTTGGAACTATATATTCCCCAAAGAGATCAAAGAAAGAAAAAAATGAACCCAAATGTGCAAAAGTATTTATAGAAACTCTTTTTATAGCAGCAAATAATTATAAACTAAGATAGTGTCCATAACATAAAAATTACTATTGTGCTATAATAAATGATAAAAGGGAGAGTTTCAGAGTAACCCGAGAAGACTTGCATGAATAGATGCAGAGTGAAGTGAGTTGAAGTAGTAGAATGCAATTTATAATATAACAACATTGTAAAGAGAAATAACTTTAAAGACCTAAGAACAGTGATCAATACAATGACCAATCATAATTTCAAAGGATTGGTGATAAAAGATATTACCCATCTCCTGACAGAGAGGTCATGGATTCAAAATGTTGCATGAGACATATATTTTTGGTTATAGTTAATTCAAGAATTTGTATTCTTTGACTACCCATATTTGTATAAGAGTTTTACTTTTCATTGTAATGGAACAAGAGAAGGAAAAGAAAATCAATTTTAACTGAAAATAATCTGAGACAAAATTATGTTCATAGGCTAACAGAATTGTGCTTTCTTGTAAAATTCCAGGGTAGCTAGATGGCTAATAGATAGAGTGCTGGGCCTGGAGTCAGGAAGACTCATCTTTCTGAATTCAAATCTGCACTCAGACACTTACTAGCTATGTGACCTTATGTTAGCCTAATTTACCTTAATTTCCTCATCTGTAAAATAAACCAGAGAAGGAAATGACAAACCACTCCATCTTTGCCCAAAAAGCACAACATCTTTGCCAAGAAAACCCCCAAATGGGGTCTCAAAGATTTGAGCATGACTAAACAACAAGAAGTAAAATTCTGTCTGTACATATTGCTAGAGCATTTATATACAATGTAGATTTCAAAGACAGGACATAGAAATTCTGGCTAAATCCCTTGTTATGTAATTGACCTAAACTAAAAAAAAAAAACAACAAAAAAACAATTAAATTTCAAAGTCTGACTTTTCCATTAATAGTAGTAGAAAACAAACAGTTTAAGACATACCACCATGTTAAGGTCTATAAGCTGTAAGTCAGTGGCCTTAGAAGCATGTGATATACCTGAATTTACTGCTTTAATATACTTCCCATTTCCTGCTTTTATGACCTAGTTTGCTTTTTTCCAGAGCTTACAGAATTCTATATGTCAGGGAGAAAAATGTATACTGAAATTTGATGATTGGTATAGCTTATATGCTAACCCTAAAACTGCACAGAAAGCCATTATATGTTCCATGAGATTTCTAAGTCATTTTCTCTTCAAATAAACAATTTTTAAATTTTACTTATCAAATTCAATTTTAGATATCTCATGACAGTGGGGAAAATGTCTACTTATTTGCTCATTTTTTTGCAAATCATATCTTACACTAACATATACTCTTATTGAACAGTAAATTATTGTCTTGTTCCTGAAACTCCATTAACCTGATTGAATACATTTGTCTTTGCCTCTTCTAGTGTCTATGCATTCTAAGAAATACTAGTAATACTTTGTTTTCTTGGGCAAGTAAAAAGAAATGGAGTCATTAATCATGAAAGAGAATTGAAACAGGCCCAAGACCAATTTTATAGCATTTCTCACCCATGTCTAAGCCAGTTTGATTGTATCCCTGTATTATGGCACAGATAGTACAACCCAAAGACTTTTCCTGATGTGGCACAAACAAAGAAAATATTTAGCTCAGCTATGTGTCGCTTACAGGTGGATGGGTTTTGAAACCATCAAGTTAATTAATTCTGAGTCTAAAGCAAGGGCTTAGGCACATTCTCATAGTGATGTGGTGCAGCATCCAGAGTCAGCCATAGAATGGATAGTTAAACCTAGATTCAGTAACACCTGAGTTCAAATCCAGCCTCAGATACTTACTAGCTGTATGTTCTTAGGTAAGTCACTTATCTATCTCTTTCTTAAAATGAGAATAATAATAATACCTACCTTCCAGGCTTGTTGTGAAGATCAAATGTGATCATTTTAAAGTGTTTACTACAACACACAGCAAACATGTCAATGCTAGCTAGCTACTACTACTTTAACATGTTATATAAATGCTAGTTACTACTACTACTTTATTATATCTCAAGAATCTACAAACAATATTCCCCATTTTGTCCTAGAGTAGAATAAAAATTTCAGGGTAACTCTGGAACCAAATTTAGAGACTCCACTAAAGAGAGAAGCTGTATCTACTAATGATTATGAAAATTCCCAGGAAGGAAATTCTTGTTGTATCAAAATTTACCGTACAGGAAGATTACATATATAATCCAAAAGACCAGCCATTCTTAGTTGCTGAAAGACGCTAGGTTAAGGTGAACAAAGAAAATTGATATAAATCAGAATAAAAAGCAGAAGTTTAGGGAGGTTCCAAGTTGATGAACATGACAAAAAATGCAAATGGGATTTTGGAGGGACTCTGGAAACATAGGCAAATTCATATATTGTTGGTGGAATCTGTCCAACTATTCTGGCTATTAACATGCAAGAAAAATGACTAAATGGATCAGACACTTAAACCCTATGATCCTACTACTGGAGCATATATTTTGGCCATCAGAGACAATAAAAAATCCAGTTTATACCAAAACTTGCGAAACAGTGCTCTTTTTAGTAGCAAATAATTGGAAATATATTTGGCAAATATCAATTGGGTGATGTTTAAAAAATAGGAACTAAAAGTGCAATGGAATTTTATTACAAAGCAAGAAATTATGAATATGAGGAATTTGGAGACATGGCAAGAAGTATCTAAACTAAAGCAGAACAAGAAAAAAATACACACAATGACTTTACAAATATGTAAATTAAGTACCAATTTAAAAACTTAAACTCTGAATAATAAAGTTTCCCTGGAAAAGAGATAATGAAACATTCCTCCCTCAAAGCAGAGGGATGGGAGCCTACTAACACAGAATGCTGCTTGCATTAGTCAATGTGTTCATTATAGCTCGTTATTTTGATTAGCTGCTACTTTGTCACAAGAGAAAGTTGAATGGGATTCAGAAATGACTAGTATATAAAGACCAAATGTATCAATAAGACCATTTTTTTGAGAAGTTTATGGAGGTTAAAAACAAGAAGTTCCATAGATCTCAGACTTTATATGAATTCCCAAGATGCTCAGGGCTTTTTATTCAGGAACTTGTGTGCCTTGCTCTAACTAGCACTCATTTTCTTCCATGTACTGCTAAAGGGATCATCTCTACCTAATCTTGTGCAGGTACATGAATTCACTGGACTAGAGTGGTATTGAGATTGAATTACAGTTCTAGAGACATCTCCAAACTAGGTCAGAATACCTGCATTTGAATCGAGACCAGAAAATCTTAGATAAGATCTAGTTGAAAAGCATGAAGACCAAATGAATCTATAGAAATCTTTAGCTAGAATCAACTTACTAAACCATGTACAGGGGTACTTATAACTGAAACCAGAAAGACACCAAATCGATACCAAATGAAATAGAACTGAGTGTTTCTATAATGATCTATTTTAATTAGTAATTATCCTGGAGCCTTCATATTTAGATTCTGTAATCCAAAAGTAAAGGTAGCACTTTTAAAGATGAAATGATGGGAAGCTAGGTTTAAGTGCATACAAAAGAAATCTATGCTTTAGGTGACATAATTTTGATTTAATATTTTTGAAGGCTGGCATTTTTTTAAAATTTAATTAATTTATTTACTTTTAGTTTACAACATTCACTTTCTCAAGCTTTTGAGTTCCAAATTTTCTTCATTTCCCTCTCCACCCCCTCCCCACTATGGTGGCATGCAATCTGGTTCTACAGGTTCTACAAATACCTTCACATTAAACATTAGTCAAGTTGTTAAGAAGGATTATAACCAATGGAATGAACAACAAGAAAGAAAGAACAAAGAAAAAAAGAGAGAGAGCAAGTAGTTTGCTTCAATCTACATTCAGACTCTGTAATTCTTTCTCTGGATATGGATAGCCTTTTCCATCATGAATCCTTTGGAGTCGCCTTATAACCTTGGCATTTCTGAGGGGAGCCCAGTCTATCAAAGTCAGTCATCACAGAAAAGGTGTGTTTGTAACTGTGTACAAAATTCTCCTGGTTCTGCTCCCCTCACTCAGCATCAGTTTATATAAGTCTCTCCAGGTTATTATGAAGTCCATCTGCTCCTCATTTCTTGTAGCACAACAGTATACCATTAGATTCATATACCACAACTTGTTTAGCCATTTCCCAATTGGTGGGCATCCCCTTGATTTCCAATTCTTTGCGAACACGAAAAGAGATGCTGTAAATATTTTTGTACATATTGGTCCTCTTCCCATCTGTATGATCTCTTTGGGATACAGCCCAAGAAGTGCTATTGCACTGGTTGTAAAATTTCTTTCGCAATTTTTCACTTCCCTCCTAATCTTGCTTACATTGGCTTTGTACAAAAACTTTTCAATTTAATGTGATCAAAATTATCCATTTTGCATTTCATAATTCTCTCTATCTCTTGTTTGGTCATAAATTCTTCCCTTCTTCATAAATCTGGCGGGTAAACTATTCCTTGCTTTCCCAGATTGCTTGCAGTATCAGCCTTTATACCTAGATCGTGCACCCATTTAGACTTTATTTTGGTATACAGTGTAAGATATTAGTCTATGCCCAGTTTCTGCCATACTGTTTTCCAATTTTCCCAGAAGTTTTTGTCAAATAGTGAGTTCTTATCCCAGAAGCTGGAGTCTTTGGATTTATTAAACAGTAGATTACTATAGTCATTAACTACTGTATCTTATGTACCTAATCTGTTCCACTGATCCACTACTCTATTCCTCAGCCAGTATTAAGTAGTTTTGATGACTATTGCTTCATATTATAGTTTAAAATCTGGTATGGCCAGGCCACCTTTCCTAGCATTTCTTTTCATTAATTTCCTTGCAATTCTGAACCTTTTGTTCTTCCAAATGAATTTTGTTACTATTTTTTCTAGTTCTACAAAATAATTTTTGGTAGATTGATTGGCATGGCATTAACCAGGTAAGTTAATTTAGTTAGAATTGTCATATTTATTATATTAGCTTGACCTAACCATGAGCAATGAATGTTTTTCTAATTTTTTATATTTGACTTTATTTGTGTGTAAAGTGTTTTGTAATTGTGTTCATATAGTTCCTGGGTTTGTTTGAAGACTGGTATTTTTGATATAACCAAAGAAGGTAAGAATTATTAAGGAATGTAAAAATTATATTTTTGTGAAAACAAAACAAAATGAGGTGACTGACGAGGCATAATAAAGTGGCATTTAACATGCCTACTTTGTCATGTTTATAATTTTACTCTATTTTATTTTCTTTTTATGAGAATGGTCTCTGCAGTGGGGAACCAGAGGCCTCAAGGTCACATGTGGCCCTCTAGGTCCTTGGGTACATTCTTTTGACTGAGTCCAAGTTTTACAGAACAAATCCTTTTTTTAAAGGGGATTTGTTCTGTGAAGTTTGGATTCAGTCAAAGGACTGCACTTGAGGACCTAAAGGGCCATGTGCAGCCATGAGGCTTAAGGTTCCCCAACCCTGGACACATGCAGGCAGACTATTTTCAGAAGATTTTCTGAAGCATCCTATAGGGATGGCTCAATGTAATCTCTGCTCCGTCAAAAGAAATTGTCCCAGAAATCCAAATTTTTGGAAAAAAATATGGAAAAGAATGAAAATCGACAAGATTGTGATGTATTCTTGGATGGATATCCATTAAAGTTTTCTGTAAATACACATATACATACACATATATGTATGTGTATACATTTATATACATATCTAACTATCTAGCTATCATCTTTAACAAATATTGTAGACAGTTATTGGGAGTCAAAATTGAATAAGAGCAAGAGAGTAGGCTAGATTACATTTAAGAAATTTCAGAGCTTTCAATGACTCTGAGATGAAAAAGTCTGTCTTTTCAAGACCCATACTCTCTCAAAGTGCTGTATAGCTGCAAATCATGGCACATCATGATCTTCAAAGAATCAAAGTTTTGAGACAACTTAAGGTGATGGAAGTAAACAGGTAGTGAAAGCAAACGACAATGTAGTATTTGCACAATTTCACAATACTTAATACTTTAAGACATACCAAAGAAAGATTGACATACAAAGATGAAAGACTGTAAAAACTAAAAGGAAGTAGATTGGCAAAGTTGGAAACTAAAACTTGGGCAAAGTATTAAACTAGTATTTAGAAAATATGAATATCTAAAAAAGGACCTCCTGGAGGCTTGGTGGATTCTGTATGAATGTACATGAAATATCATGCATAAGAATTTCAATAGCTTAAAAGGTACAGAAATGTAGTGATCAACACTATTCAGTCAGTCAGTCAACTAACATTTTTAAAGTGCTTACACACAGAAGTATCATCACAGACTTTTCAAAGTACACAATTTACTACCCATTCCAGAACTTCATTACAAGATATTTGTTCTTCACAATTTGATCATACTATTTTAATCTATAGTAACATATGTAGGCCATCTGCTAAATTGTGGAGGATTTGCTTTAACACAGTGATTTCAAAATGATTCAATCAACTCATCACTAGGACTCATGTCACTGTTTATTTCCAAGGTGGAATCTTTCTCCCCTGTTTTTCAATTCTATTATAGTTTCAGGTTAAGTCTTCATCTATATGCTTTATGTAACTCTGCACCTTTGTTTGTGATGTTTTCCTATGTCTAATTCCTCTATCCTCTCCTTTACTTACTGAATTTTGTCCATTTTTCTGGGCTAACTCAATTCTTCTTCCTATAAAATTTGTCTTGATTCTACTCCACAAGTACGGATCCCTTCTCTGCACAAACTCTTGATTGTGCCATTATTTAAGCTTTAAAGTTTCCAAAGTCTTGCAAGTGCCTTGAGGTCCAGGATAGTAGTATTTGTGTCCCCAGAACCTAAAACAGTGCCTGTAAACAAGAGGAGTTGAATAAATGCCTGTTGAATTGATTTATCATATAGGTTTTCCTTTTGTCTCCCTAAATTGTTTAAGCTAACTTGAGGCAACAGCTGTATCTTAAATTCTCTGCGTACACCATAGCCCCTAGCATATATGTGAGGACATTGTAGGAGCTCAAAAATACTCATTGCTTGATTGATTTTTAATCTCATTTTTATTGATGTATTTTGCTTTTACATCAAATTCATTTCTGTATATATTCCTCCCTCTTTTCTACTCAATGAACCATCCCTTGAAACCAAAATCTAAAAAGAAAGAGGGAGGAAAAGCAACTC
>JAQQSU010010618.1:0-12384 GCA_028627135.1 Pseudochirops cupreus | reverse complement strand
GAATGACATAAACTCTAAACTGGGCATCTTACCACACAGAAGAGTAGGGGGATGGGGGATGAGAGGTGGGGTGATGGAGGGGAGGGCATAGTGGGGGGGAGGGATGATGAATATTCACATTTCTGTAGAGGGGGAGGGACAGGGTGGAGAGTGGATGGGGGGCAGGATAGGAAGAAGGGACAGGTAGTCAGACTCTCACAGTGTGCTCTCTATGGAGAGGTTCTGTGTAATTTCACATGTTCAGCCTGTATTTGATTGCTTGTCCTTCCAGTGGGGATGGGTGTTGAGGGAGGAGGAGAAAGAATCTGGAATCTGGAGTTCCATAATCAAATGTTATGAATGTGTATCTATCTCTCTCTCTCTCTCTCTCTATCTATCTATCTATATATATATATATATATATGCACTTATTATTGTTATTATTGACTACATCCAACTGGAACTTGAGATACACAAGCACTGCAGCTTGGAAATCCATCCTGCCCTGCCAAAAAGTGACATAGGAGAGAATAGACTGGGGGAGGGGGGAAACACTGGGATGGCTGTTTTGGGGTGGTGGGCGGGGGAAAGACGGGGAGAAAATATGTAACTCAAAAAAAATTAAAAAAAAAATAAAATAAAATAAATAAAAATAAAAAAAATTTAAAAAAAGAGCTTAGCAAAGTCCATTTATTCAGTGACAGATTAAGGCATAAGATTCACAGAAAATCAAAATACAGCATTCACCATGTGTAACTCAATAATTTAGTAAGTCCTCAATTCAATGACAAAGTACTAAGGTCCAAGCACTACTCCATCCCTGGGTAGTACATTCATTTAGCCAATCACAAAGTCTTCTCTCTATTCAACTGGAGATTAGCTTCCAATCATAAACAAAGTACATTCATTTGATAGTAAGTTCTCAACTCAATCACAAAGTATCTCAATTTAATCACAAAGTATAAAGTCAAAGTACCCCACCCCTGGATAGTACGTTCATTTAGTCAAACACAAAGTCTCTCTTCTCAAATGGAGATTAGTTTCCAATCATAAACAAAGTACATACATTTGGTCTGTCACAGAGCACAAAAATCAAAGTGTTCCACCCCTGGATCACAACTGAATTACAATTATCATCAATTACCCCCAAGCACATTCTCAAAAGGGCAGTGGAGAGCACAAAGACCATCTACCCCTAAGTCACAACAACGTTATCATCGCAGCATTCAATACCCAAGGAGAGTTCTTTTCTTCATCTTGACCCAAGGCCAAATTCTCAGCAATCTGTTCCTGAGGAGACAAAGTTTAACAAACCACAATATACATTGCCAGTGTCTTCATCAATTCACTCTCTGCCTGCAGAACAGTCTCAGGACCCCTGAAAACATCAGCAAGAACCTCTTCCAAAATTTCTGCAAACATACAAGAAAATCCTCCTTCAGGGCTTCTGAACTAACAGCAAGGTTCCAGGACCTCTGTAAGAACAGCATTGTCCTCTATCAGCAGACGAATATGGCAAAATAACATCTAAACAGACAGAAAAAAATTCCAGCACCACAGTTATGCCTCCTTAGTTCTTAGCAGCTCTGGGTAGCAGCTCTTAAAAGTCCTGGGCAGCTCCAACTGGCTCTTAGCAGTCCGGGCCACTTCAGCTGGCAGTTTTCTCTCTCTCTCTCAGCAGCTCTGGCCCCCAGCAATTCTCTTCTCTCTCTACCTCCTTGATACTGCTCCCCAAAAGTTCCTCTGGCCTCTCTCTGCTTAGGCCTCTCTCTAAATCTGCTGCACCAGCTCCTCCCAGTTCAGCCCTCTCACTTCATGTCAACAAGTCCATCCCAAAAGTGGGATTCACAAGCTCTGAGTTTCAATACTCAACCCAAAAACCAAGCCAATAGAGGGGGAATCTTTAAATTCCATTACCATTACAACAGGGTTCTAGTCTTGGAGAAACTAGGATACCAGGCAGGCCAGATACTGGTAGGCATAGGGAAATAAGGCAGGTCCCCATCATTGGGTCTGGGACAAAAAGTGATACATATATTGAATAAGGAAAGAGTTCATTTGCTAGAATTAGGGCACAAAAGGTCACAGCATTACTACCAGCAAAACTAACTTGAAGACACAGCTCCTGAGATATGTGCCAATGGATCTTTGTATCTCTCTTGCCCAGGGGCTGAATTGAATCCAGGCCCTAGAGAAGGGCAGAGCCTGCAGGTGAGTTAAAGGGATGTACAAGGAACAAGAAGAATCAGACACAGGTCTCATTCTTCTGCACTCACAGCTCAGCTCTGCTTTAAGGGTTCTTTTGTAGTTAGTTCCCTGGTTTTCTAACTCTGCAGTTTACACATTTTCCTAGCCAAGTTTTCTGCTAACAGAATTGGCTTTCTTAAATTAGTCTTTTTTAATTTTTTTTTAATTTCTGAAGAAATATTTCTCTTTTAAATAATATAATACATTTACACAGGGCATAGCATCCCACACAGAAGTCCTTAATTATTCAATACGATTTCCTAATAGAAATATATAAATATAAGGAGAAGGTGAACAAGAAATCACTGTTTAGAAGCAGAGGATTATTCAGAAAATGTTAAATGACTTTCTTGCCCTCCCCCTAATCAGTGGCAAGCAGATGGATGCTTCATTAAGGGGCAAGGAAAGAGAGCAAGATCCAGCTGAGAGGGCTCTACTAGTCACAACACTAGAATTTAATAACAGGTTTGTTTGCTTTTCTAACTCAATGAGGAATTATTTAGTGAAATTTTTTTTTCTTAATTTCTCTTCCTATCAAAATGGAGGAAAAGATGTAAATAAAGGGAAATACACTGTTAAATATGATATTCCATGTCTTATTTTAATGGTTTGATATATATATAGATAGATATATAGATACAGATATATAGATATATAGATATATATATATATATATATATATATATATATATATAATCTTCTTGTTTTGCCATTATTCTGCAGAATTAATATCAATACATGTAATCCTGTCACCATTGACTTTACTTGGTACCATAATGCTTGTATAACTAATTCTATTTGGGTACTTCCTTCAGAGATGCAGATGCAACTTTTCCATCCTTTTTTGCCATGTGGGATATTGGAATGGGAATGGGAATTTGAAGATCTTCCCCGCCCCTTAATAGGCCCAGGGGAGAATTTGAAGACCTTCCCCACTTTGAAAGTAAACTCTGTCCCCTAATAGGTTGAATGTAGTCACATGGAGCCTGTGGTAGGAGGAGTTTGCTGAAGGGTGGAGCAGAGCCCACAGGAAGCTGGGAGTCAGAGCTAGAGATAAGATGCTCAGGCAAGGAGATAGAGAAGTTTGTGAGTAAATATTGATCTTATATTGGTTTTTTGAAAGTCTAAAGGATGTTGTGGCTGTCTGTATTGTTATGACTTGTTAACTTCTATACTACTATGATGGAATTGGCTTACTGGTTTTGGGATTCGTTTTCTGATATCTAAATAAATGCTTTACTTCTGTCCTCTATATGGAGAGTTTATTATATTTTGTGATTGTATAGTCAAGGTGTTTATCATGATCATAGACACTATAAATATTGCAATGGCGCTACAGATATTTGTTTATGTTTTATAATAAGTACAACATAGAATATCAACTCATCATGGAAGGCTTTCCTCATTATTATTGTCCATTTTTATCATCATTGTTATCTTGTTCTTTCTGGTGAAATTCAGTTAGAAATGGTCTGAAGACAAGTTGCTTTCTTTCTACTATGCCTCTATGTTCTATGTAATGTTCTATGAACACAGGTAAGCGTTCCTTTACTAATAAGAACATTGGGACGTTAGCTCTTTTTCCATTTTGTTGTTGTTCAGTCATATTTCAGTCATGTCTTTGTGACCCCATCTGGGGTATTCTTAGCAAACATACTGAAGTAGTTTGCCATTTCCTTCTCTAGCTCATTCTACAGATAAAGAAACCAAGGCAAACAGGATTAAGTGACTTGCCCAAGATTACACAATTAGCAAATGCCTAAGGCCACATTTGAATTCAGGAAAACTCTTCTTCACTCCAGGTCTAGTACTTTATCCACTATGCCACTTAGCTGCCCATTTTCCATGGGCTAACTCAAACCATCTTTGCTACAACTCCAGCATCAGATCTTACAAATAGGCAACATGTAACTCATTCTCTTCCAATATGATTTAAAATTGCTTCTGTTAAGTCTTTAATAATTTGAGGGCTTTTTGTTCCATATAGCTGAGAGATTGTGAGAATTCAGTATGATACAAACTCTATAAAAATTTGTTCTTAAATGTTTACAAGTAAAATTTATGTCCAGTCATTTGTGGGCAAGAATTTTATCTACTCACGATGCTCTCATTACAGAATTCTCAAGGAAACCTTGAGGTTTGTATTTATAGTATGGGAATGTTTCATCTCTAAGTTTATGAAGGATAATGAGCATCTAATGTATAATTTCAACCACTTCTTGACTATGTAAACCAATAGATACTAAATTTTACTATCCATTCTTTTTTTTTTGCTTTTTTGGAGGGGGGAATGGAGGGCAATTGAGGTTAAGTGACTTGCCCAAGGTCACACAGCTAGTAAGTGTTGAGTGTCTGAGGCCAGATTTGAACTCAGGTCCTCCCGACTCCAGGGCTGGTGCTCTATTCACTGTGCCACCTAGCCACCTCTACTATCCATATTATTAATAGTATTATAATATATTATAATATATAATAACATAAATAATAATAAGAAAAAGAAGAGGAAGAAGAAAAAGAAAGAAGAATGATGTACTTATACTTTCATATTTTAAGACTCTATGAGTTTGTCAGACCTTCCACTACTCAGAGTTAGTATATGGGCCTTCAGAGTTTATCTGGATAATCATCACTCTGTGGGCAGCTTTCTGGTGATAAATCTCTCTAAACTTAGCTTCGTTGCTAAAAAACATAATAGTGTATCCTCCATCATCAAAACCAAATAGAAAATCTTTCCAGCCTAGTAGGACCTTCCAGAGCTTTCATTCCTCTGAAACTAATTTTAAGAAACCAGGGCCACTTACACAATGAACTGAAGAATTAGAGTAGGATTTCAGTGAAGTAAAAGGGTACCAGATAGGTGGTATACCTGGATACAGCACTGGACAGGGAGTCAGGGAAGCCTGAATACAAATCCTGCTTCAGACACATACCAACTGTAAGGCCCTAAACAAATCATTTTACCTCTCTCAGCCTCAATTTCCTCATTTGTAAAATGGGGGAGAATGAGGAGGAGGAGGAGGAGGGAGAGGGGAAGGATGATGATGATGATGATGATACCTATCTTCCAGGATTGTTATTGAGGATAAAATGAAAAATATTTGTAATGCATTTTTTTAAACCCTAAAGTACTTTATAAATACTATTATTCTTATCAGATAATTAGGTAATGGTGGCAACAAGAACAATGACGATGATGACAATCCCCTCAAAGTCCAACTTATCGTCCATGCCATGGGGAAGCAAATATAGACAATGGGAAGATAAGGGAATTCCAGCCAGTAGAAACTCTGTGTTCCCTGAAAACTTATAATATATAGGATATAATAGATAGGATCTTGCAATAAATCTGAAATTCTGTCCAACTGGGGTTTCACAATTCAAAGGATTAGGTTGGCAACCCATCCATCACAATGAAACTGCCACCTATGAAAAGAAATAGTTGGGATGACAGAGTTGCAGGCTGGCTGTATGTAAAAATGTTGCTTTACATGGAGGACATCTGAGTAAATATGGTACAGATGGTGCTGACCATTAAAGACAAATCACAAACGTGCATGAAATAGAAAGAAAACAAGAATCCAGTGGTGTAAGAATTATTTGGGACAAGCAATAATTTTGATGTGGTTACATCTCATGACAGCAGTGGCTATGTGTGTGTCCTTCTACTGACACTAGGCTGATTCAGAACATCTGACCTTGACCAGATGGAAATGTAACAAAGCTGATTTTTCCACTTTTAGTCAAGCATCATTCCCTGCAGTTGAATATTGGATATTGTGCCATACATATGTGTTTCATTGTTCTCTTCTTTTTTATTTTAAGGATGAATATCATTCCAAGTAAATGGGGACAAATTGCAGTTCACACATAAAACACTTTAATGATTTTAATTAAACATACTACACTATCTATTGGTGTAGGGATACCAAGCATTTAAAGGATCTTTCAAGCTCACAAATAAACAATATTTTTTGCACCAAAGCACAAAGTGTGATAGGTGTGGTTCCCTGATTAAGAATTAAAGAATACATGTCCAAAGGTTGTGAACTCAAAGTCAAATTGTGTAAACAAATGACTATAGGAAAGTGGAAACATTTTGTAAATAAAAGTTTGTAAGATTTGTTACTTTACATAAATATTTATTTTCTTTTATTTCAGCTATGCTGCATAGCATTATATTTTCATTATATTCTAATACAATATTGTTTAAAAATTGGAAGTAAACATCAGAAGTTAAGTAAGGGCTTTTTATTTTCTTTTTTTTTTTGTCAATTTAACCCTCAATTCAAAGTTACAACATATTTTCAACCAATAAGATAAATCATTTTTAAATTCATCCATAAACTTATCTTAGATGAAATGAGATAACATTTGGGGTGCTCTTAAAATCTGGGAGAGAAAGAATGAAGACATGATGTCATTTAAAATCTTTACTTATTTGAAATCAATCAATTATACATAATAATGGGGAAAATGAGAAAAAAAACAGTTCCATTATCACAAATTATTTTGAAATGGAGATGGGCGTACTTAGACTGGAATTCTGAAAAGCCCTTTTAGGGTCTGACAACATAAATCCAGCTGGGACACTAAAACTATAATTTTGAAAAGTTAGTATTTATTATAGTCATCATGAAAAATTAATTCTTTCACAATCATTTGTTTACACAATTTGACATTGAGTTCACAACCTCTGGACATGTATTCTTTAATTCTTAATCAGGGAACCACACCTATCACACTGTGTATTAGGTGTATTTTTTAAAAGGACAGTCCATTTTTTTCAACTCCTACTTATAATGCATAAATTTTCCCTGGGGATTGTATCAGGTAGGTTCTGTGGCCATTAAATCATGTTCACCTCATTTCTTGGATAAATTACTTAACCTTCTCATTTATTTATTCATTCGTTCATCCATTTATTTATTTGTTTGTTTGTTTATATGGTACAATGTTAAGTCGTAGTATCCCTTCTCCTTTTGGCAATTTTTGTAATTCCAGAATAATTCAAATTTGTAAAAGAATTTCAGGACCTGAACACAGCATTATATTCAATTACCATGGTAAAAACCATAAGAGGAAAGGGAAAGTCTTCAAAGAATAATTTATAATAGTATATAAATCCTGATGATGTTTATCAAATACCACCATGGCAGAAATTACTTGAGTGAGCTTTTTAAAAATTTTTAAAAAATATTGGAAAACCATATCATTATTTAGCTGTCATATGAAGTAGGAAAATTGAATATTACATTTCTCAATTAAAGTAGTGAAAATGAAATATACAAATGAATCTGGAAAATAAAAACCATGCCAGAAATTTTAGATTCCCTTGGTTACCAAAAAGCAAAAATCAAAAGTTTAAGATGATACAAAGAGTCCATGATGAATAAAAAAAGAAATACAAACATTTTGACATCAATCAAAAACATATGCTAGAGACTTGAAAACAAGAGATCAGAGATGAGAAGGAACCCCCAAAAAATTTATGAAAATTTTTTTTCCTCTGTATCAGTAAACTCTAGACAGTTTTCATCACATACCACGATGTGGTTTGTTGTTGCTGTTTTTTAATTCCAGGACATATACTTCCAATATGTACATATGCATTTATTTATCTAAATATTTGTGATAAATATGAATAATTCTATTAATGATTAATTACATTATAAAACCTATAGAAAATAGATATTTAAAAGGGGGAAATAAAGATGACAGAATATTTGATGCTAAAGTAAATAAAGTCCCTTTGGATTATATCAAGTAGAAAAAAGAAATGGTTAGGCCACTGCTTTAGGAAAATAATTGGTAACTGTGTAGAAAATGGGCTATAGATAGGAGAAGACCAATTAGGGGTGCTGTTGCAATAGTCTGAGCAAAAGATGTTAAGGTCCTAAACTAGGATGGTAATTATGTGGGTATAAAAAGTGAGATAAATATGAGTGATAGGAACACAGAAATGACAAGATTTGAAAACTTTTTTGATATGTTTGATAAAGAAGAATAAATTGTCAGAAATTATACCAAGGTTTGGAATTAAGGTAACTGGAAGGATGATGGGGCATGTAACTGAGATAGCAGAATTTAAAAGAGGAGTACAAGGGTGGGGAAAGGGATAGAGAAGGGGATAGAGAAGGGTGAAGATAGTGTATAGCCTATCCTACATAACTCATTTTGTTCCACCCAAAACAAAAAGGGGAGTTGCAGGACTTTTACTCATACTCACTTTTATAGACCACAGAACCAACCAGGAGATGATATAAACCTAATGGGTGAATATGCTGGATATATATGAAGGAGAAATTTTCATAAATTTCATAAATTTTCATAAATTTTCAGACTTAATTGCACACAATCTACCTTTCCAACTTCTCATTGGTTAAGCAAATATATCTTCAGATTAGGACACAATTCCCTAAGTAGACAATTGACTTGATTGCTAGAAATCCAACAACACAATGAAAATTCAAATTTTATCAAATGAGAAAATTGTGCAGACCATTAATATAATGAACAACAGGAGTTATGTCAAGGAAACTAACTGAATTTCTCTGCCTTTTTCAAAAGCTGGTAGGGTCAAATAAAATCAATAATTATTGACTCAAACTTTTTACAATGATAATAGAACTGCTAGCAGAAAAGTTTAACAGTTACTTCCTAGAATCTAATTCTTATTTTTTAATTCTATCTTCCTTAAAAGAAGTCATCACATACTTCTAAAAGATGAGAATAGCTGTAACCCTTCTAAAAACAGACCAATTAAAGGCTTATGTCATTTGTACAAAGTATTCACAGCCTATATGACTAAAACATTTATAAGTACTTCCGAGAAATAACATACTGACTAAGGAGCAAAAAGTTTGTATGAAGAAATTCCAGGGACAAAAATAGCAGCATTATTTTTAGGAAATTATTTAATAAGCAGTCAGAAAGCACTATAACATTTATGCTACTATTATTGAAAATCACAAAACTTTTTATTAGTTCTATACTAAGGAATAATTAATGTATTGGGAAGATATAAAATAGACCCAAGTATAATAAGAACACTAGAGCATTTGATTTGTATATGGATAACTATCCACTATTTTAAAAACACTACTAACATAATAATACAATTAATATAAAACAGGATTTGAAGCCTATTACTGGTTTGGATTAGCCTTAAACCTATTAACAACTCTCCTACATAGAACTAAATACACCATATAAATTTAAAAGAAATTCAAAAGGTCTTATTAATTAGTTAATATGCATGGATAACATCAAGTTACTTGGCTCTACTGAAAAAGTAAATATCCTCATTTGAATTCAAGTATAAAATTCTTTATGTATGTCAAGGAAAGGTAGAGACTGAGACTTTATATTTGAATCCATAGGTCACATAAAATCCTTGGATTAAAGAGATACCTACACATACTTTGATCTGTTCTAGACAAGACACAAAGAGCATAAAGATATTGAGTAGAGGGGTATGACTGTATTTCTAACTTCTTGGAAACCTGAAATTAAAGCTTAATGACAAGACCACATTTAAAGCAATATTAGTCTTAATGTACATTTTCAGAACTGTAAAATGAACCATAATAAACAGGGAAAGTATTCCTCACCCAGATTTAAATAGATAGATATAAAATTAACGAAATGTGAGGTCCAGGACTATAAGGAGGGAAAAGAAAAAATAACTCTTCTTTGCACAAAAGGAAGAAGAGGATTTATATACATTCTTGGAGTATATGATAAAGATGTTTAAAAAAAAATCTATACAAATGCTCTGGGGCAAACAGACACCATTTCACCAAGCAATGTCAAAGGTTGATTAAAAAGTACATGCCACTGAATTTATTCAATGTAAAAAAAATGGTTTTCCTCTGGATTGAACCTATGAAATGGCTAGAGATACAAGGATAGAATCAAAAGGCCCTCCATGGCAACATCCACAACTCAGCCAACAATATGCTGACAGATCGGGAATTTAAAAATGGTTAAGGCATGTGAATTTGTTTATGAAAATGGTGGTGATTCAGAACCAGGTCATTACAATCAATTACAGAGGAATTATCCTTAAGGAGCCCTAACAGTGATCAATGTTTAGCTCCTACTGAATACTTATCAAGACTTGGCTTAGACTTTCAATAAATCTGGTAACATTGAAGGCTACATTCAAATCTGTCTTACCTCCTCTGCCAAAAAAAGAAAACCCACAGATTTAAAACAATATTGGGTAAAGCAGTGATCAATATTCATCAAAAGAGAATTTACCAAAGAGAATTGCTATTAAGTCCCACCACACAATTTAAGACAGAACAATAACATGGTCAGAAACCTGCAGGTTTTGGGTTGAGCATATACCAGGAAGGCCTGGATGTAGGCCAATCTTCTTCATTAAATATATGAAGAAAGCAGGATCTTGGTCTTCACCTGTAATATCTGTAATCGTCTCTGAGTAAGTTACTTCATGAGAAGACCAAAAAGGCTCTGAATCAGACAGTACAGCTTCTACTCTGTCTAGGGCCTTGCAAAGGTCTGAAACCAGTCCAGCTCCGGGGACAGCTCAAGAAAACAAATAGGTGCAGCTCCTGGGTAGCAAGCAGGAGAGGACCCTCCAGGAGGTCCAAAATTAGCATAATCACTAATATTTTGTGACCACACTAGGGACTCAAGAAGATAGAAAGGGGAAAGACACAATCAGTCAGTAATCTACCAACAAGCATGTATTAAGTGACTTCTACATGCCAAGCACTGTGCTAAGTGTTAGGAATACAAAGTAAGAAGGGAAAAATAATCTTTGCTCTCAAGAGGCTCACAGTTTAATGTGGAAAGAGCCTTTCAAGAGGTCTAAAGGCAGTAATTTATGACTTTCAGTAGGAATCTATGATTTTCAGAACCTCAGCATGGAACCAAGCCAACTTAGTTGATGATTGTACAAGAAAAACTGTAACCAAAGAAAAAGTTAGGTATCATATTTCAAGAAATTATAAAAGAGAATTGCCCAAACCTACTTTTACTTTCCTTTCTAGCATAATTTCCTGAAAGAACACCCAAATTATAAGTACCCAGGCAGGAATCCAGAGATCCCCAGTTAAAGAAAAAATACAACAAAAGCCAGAATCCAAGAACCATACTTGAAACATAAAGATTCACACAGAGTTACAATGTGGGACTGGAATGTAATTTACTGTTTTTTAGATAGATTTCAGTGAAAGAGAAATAACAATCATGAACTCAGAATGGACAATAGTCAAAATATAGATGTTAAAAAAGAAAAGCAGAGAAATTGTAATATGCTTCAAGGAACCATATTCAGTAAAATAATAGCAATAATTATATATATGAATATATATGTATGGAATGACATAGATTTTAAGTACTTAAAGGAGAAGCTGAGAAACAGACAACAATATTGCAATAAAGGAGGATCTCAGTGTGTGCAATTCAGTTCTAGAAAAACCCAGCAAAAAGTTAGACAAGAAATAAAACCCGAATATATAACAATAATACAATAAACATTATAATCAGCAAAAAAAAAGCATTTGATTAAAAGTTTATGCTTTATTTAGTGAACCTTAGAAAATAAACTAATAAATTGAGAAAATAACTTGACTAAAGTAAGGGAATTTCAAGTTGTTCCCTTAAAATGTTCAGCCTGTTTTTACAATAATCAACAAGATTCAGCAGGAAGAGGAAGAAAAGGAAATTCCATTCAAAATATCTAGAGAATGTATTAAATCTCTAAGAGTTCACCTACCAAGTCATATATATAGGAATTACATTGATATCATTATAAACTATTCTTTACAGAAGTAAAGGAAGATTGAAATAATTAGAGGTATATTAATCTTTAGGGTTAGACAATGCTAATATAAGTGACAATGCTAGCTAAATTAATTTATAAATTTGGTGTCATACCAATGAATTTAAGAGTCATAGACAAGACAAAAATGATAACAAAAATTATCCAGAGGAAGCAAAAGTCAAGAATATCAAAGAGAAATAATTTTAGAAATGGAATCTCACAGCACCAAATTTCAAACTTTGCTTCAAAGCAGTAATTATTAAAACTATTGGGTAGTGTGTATGTGTGGGCGTGTGTGTAGACACACACACATATACATACACACACACACACACACACACACACACACACACACACACACA
>JAQQSU010010617.1:0-12385 GCA_028627135.1 Pseudochirops cupreus | reverse complement strand
CAATTTTTCTTCCACTTCCCTAATTTGGTTTTGAAAATCCTTCTTCAGCTCATCTCTAGCTTTAAGGCATTCTTCATGTTTATTGGAGGCCCCTGGTGGGGGCGCTCTGGCTGCGCTCTCCTCCTCCCTCTCTCTCCCATGATCTTTCTTTTCCCCAAAGAAGGAATCAAGGGTTTGGGAGCTGTTCCTACTTTGCTTCTTATGCTTATTCTTACTCATGGTTCTTCAGACCGTGATTTTTTTTTTTAAATCTCTGTGGGGCTCTGCTTCCAGAAGGGAAAGCTCTGTCCCAAATTGCTGGGGTCCTCCCGGCAACTGTAGCTCTCAGGAAGATGCTGGGACTCTTCCTAATTCCTTCCGGCTGACTGGATAATGAAGACTCCAAGACGGAGGCCCAAGACGGCGGCCCAAGATGGCTATCCGGATCCAGGCCACTCAACGCGAGAGCACAAGAGCACTGGCCTGAGAACAATCGCTAAGTCCCCCTGCTGTCTGCAGGCCGCGGGCGGGAAGCTACAACGTGGAGGTGGGTGCAAAACCTCTGCCTTTCACTTTTCTACTCTGGAGGCCTTTTGGCCGGACTGCTTATCTCCCCCTTTTGCAATCCCCACTCACAGCTGCTGCTAATCCACTCACCTGAGAGGCTCCTCCACTCCTCCCATCCAGCCGCCCCCGGGGCATAGCCGGGGCTTCAGGGCAGGCTGCTTTCGGTTCGCAGTGCTGATATGGTTCCTCGTAGCCGAGCTGACTTTAGTGGGAAGTATCTTTGTGTGCGTTTTGGAGTTCTAGGATTGGTTTTGAGTCCTGTTTTATGGGTATTTTGGGGTGGCTATGTGAGAGCTGCGATATGTTGCTGCTGCTATGCCGCCATCTTGGCTCTGCCCCGCCTAGGCTTGATTTTAAGAAAAAAATTTCTAGCATTTTGAGCTGTGAAAAAATGGAATGGACTGTCTAGGGAGGTGCTGGGTCTCCCCCTTTCCCACACCTTTATTGACTGTATTCAAGTAGAGGCTAAGATGATCACTTAGTGGCCATGTTAAATTAGGGATTCTTTTAGGATATGAATTGGACTAGATGACCACTAAAGTCCCCTGCAGTTCTAAAATTCTGTGATTCTAAGTCAAATATGATTCCAGGGTCATAAGCCTAGGTCACTGTGAGCTTAATAGTGGCATAGTGAAGAGCAGTTAGGGGGAAGGTCAGGTTTTTCAGGGTAAAGATAATGTGTATAATTTTGGACATGTTGAGTTTAAGATATTGGTGGGTCATTCAGTCCCTGCCTTCAAGGAGCTTACAATCTAATGGGGGAAGACAACACATAAAAGGAAGCTGAAATGTGTGGAGGAGGAGGGAAGGTGTGCCCAAGGCAGGAACAGAATGAAGTCCACAAGAATGTGGCCCAAGTAGGAATAGAGAGGGGTTGCCTTGGAGGATCTGGGGGGAACTTCCTGCTGTTCATCTTCCACCATTTCCAGTCAGTAGGAGGGAGGGGCCTCAGGTACAAAGGGTACTGAGAAGGCATGGGTGTCAGAGTTGATTTGACCTCGCAGGATGGTGAGTTTTTGGAGACCATGGTGAAGTCCAGGAGTACAGTAGAGTGGAACTAAATTCCAGAGCAAGGGATTAACATGAGAATCTTTTGCTTTTAGTTTAGACTTGAGGATAGGAGGTAGCATGATACAGTGGGTAAAGCATTCTGGCTTTCTAGGCAGAGGGCTTGGTTTCAAATTAGGCCTCTGATATTTACTACCTCTGTGATCATGGATAAGTTACTTAACTTCCTTATCGTTTATAAAATGAGAGGTTAAACTAGATGGCCTCTGAGGTCATTTCCATTTCTAAATGTAGGATCTTGTGATCGTAGATAACTTTTGTCTCAGTTTTCAAAGAGAGCCTCTTAAAAGGATTTGGTTCTGAGGTAACTAAGACCTTATCCTTAATTTAGACATAGCAAATTTTGGTTCTTGAGACCTCTCCTTATATATTTCTACCTGCCTGTGATATATCTAGCTATAGTTTGACATTTGTCTTTGAAGCAAGATAGAGAACCCAAAGAGGCTGAAGTGGTAACCTACATACCCCTGAATAGCCCTGCAGCTATTCAGTACAACCTTTGATATAGGAAAGCAGCCAACCTTGTTTCCCAGAATATTATCTCTCTGAATGGGGTAATCTGCCTTAAACACTTTCTCAGCTGGCATATTCATAACTTTATGGTTTGTGTACTTAAAGAGACAGGCTCTACTTTACTCCTCTGATACTCGGGTTTCTCCTTTTTAGAAAAATGAAGGTGTTAGATTAGACTATTAGAGGATCTCTAAAGGTCCGTTCTGCTGACTTTGATCCTGTGTACTTTTCAACTGATTTTAATGTACTAGCTGGGTGTTGCCTCTTTTACTGAGGACCTCCAAAGCTTCACGGTGACAGTCTCCACGAGTTTGTCATGAAACACATACAATCTTAAATTTATTTTCTTTATTGTTAACCCTTCACCTTATAAAAATATTAACATCTTGCTTATCATAATTGATTACTTATAGACCTTAGCCATCCCCCACCCCCAGATAAACTGACATTGGTCTGGGAAATTTTTCTCCCTGTTATGTCAGAAAATTGGAATTTATTTTATAAACCATTGCTGTTTGATCATCTCCTTACGACGACCTTTTTGTGTATTTCCCTTTTAGTCTCAAATGTAATATGTAGTGTTTGCATGTCTGGAGAATACTTTCTGGCCTCATCCAGTAGCAGGATGTGATGGAAATGCCTTTGGGGTTCCTAGCTCCCTTATCAAGCTAGTCTCATAGATACAGCTCCTTTAGGCCTGATTCAGCTAGATGCCTGAAGTTTTCTTGCCGGACACTCTGTCAGAACGAAGTTTATTCTAGAGAGCTGCCAACTACAATGCAACTGTTAGTATTTATTTTTTTATAAAAAACTCTCATTGATGTCTTTTATTTTTACATCGTCCTCATTTCCAAATATATTTCTCCCCCTACCCTATCTAGAGAATCATCCCTTAAAGCACTTAAGCAAAGTTGACCAATACATCAACGAAGCCTGACAGTATATGTTATGTTCCATACCCAAAGTCCCTGAAAAGAAGGGAAAGAAATGCATGTTCTAATCTCTTCTTTGGAGATAAGCTTACTTATAATTTTACAGTGATCATTTTCCTTTTTATTGTTGTGCTTTCCATTATTCTCATTGTATATGTTGTTTTTCTGTTTGGCTTCCTTCTTCATCAGTTCATAGAACTCTTCCCTTGAATTCTTCATATTCATTGTTTCTTATGACACAGTAATAGCTAGCTCCAGTTGTGTATGGCAGTTTGTTTAGCCAGTCCCCAGCTGATGGGTGTCCACTTTGTTTCCAGTTTTTTTCTACTACAAAAAGTGCTGCTGTGAAATGAGGAGAATAAGGTTTGGGATGTTTGAGTGGGGAGTTAGAAGCTCTCCAGACGTAAAGGAGCAATAAAAGGGGGAGCTAGTGCCAAAGGCACTGGAGTTGAGAAGCTATGATAAAGGAAAAGGAAATGATGAGGAGGAAACTGTAAATTCCAGCCAGCTGCAATTCCCGGCTGTGCTGTAGGACCTGCCTCCATGGGAATATTACTCCCTTATATCTTTCTAGGCTTTCAACAGTCTTTAATGGAATTTTTTCCCCATAAGAACACATCTCAAAACATGCCCTAGCTAAAAAACTATTCATGTTTTCTCATTTCTTACTAAATTATACTGAAACTCTATTGCCAAGCACTCAGAGTTTTTACAGTGTAATCCTAGCATACTTTGCTCTAGTCAAGCCGTCCCTTCTCCAGACTTCCTTGTTTCTGGCAAAGGGACCAGTGTTCTTCCAGCTCATGCCCTGGTCCTTTTCTTTTGGCTTTTCACTGTCCTTCACTACATAAATCCACTCATTTGCCAAATCTTTCTACTTTTAAAACATCTCTCGTATCCAATTCCTTCTCTCTGCTCACAGCCACCACCTTAGTTCAGTGCCTTGTCACGTACTTTCTCCTAAATTATTTTGGTGGCCTTTTAATTGGTCTCCTTGCCTCAGATCTCTCCCCACTCTAGCCCATTCTACATACTGTTGCCAAAGTGATTTTCCTTAAGCACAGTTTGGACCATATCACTGTCCTACTCAATAAACTCCAAGGGCTCCCTATTGTATTTAGGATAAAATAAAAACTCCTCTGTTTAGTTTTTAAAACCCTTAGCAACCTCTCCTCAGTCTCTCTTTCCAGTCCAGTGTATGTCATTTCTCTTACACTCTCTACTCCAAACATACTGTCCCTATCTCTGGTCCTCACGTAACCCTCCTTCCCTTTTTCCATGCTATGCATTCCCTTCGTGCCTGGAATGCAGTCTCTCCTCATCTCATAGAATCCCTTTCTTCCTTTAAGACTCAGCTCAAACATCACTAACTACTTTGTGTACATTCGTCTCTCTCCTCTTTGTATTTAGAGGCTGTGTGATATAATGCCTAAAAAGCTGGCAGAGCAGACAGAATGACCTAGTCAAGTCCTGTTTCCGAAAAACATTGGCTGAGTGAGCCTGGGCAAGTCACTTAACATGTCAGTTCTCTGTGCTGTGCTCAGGCTGTAAGTTGCCAAGAAGTCGCTGACCCATACTGACAGAGGGAGTTTCTTCACTGTGGCGCTCCTGGTACCAACGAAATCCCAGATCCAGTGCCTCCCCCCATCTCCTCTCTTTACATTTACAACGTCTGCTCTTCTATGTGATGGTGTTGTTTCCTGTTTAGTTCCTGACAGCTGAGGTAGTTTCCTTCTTTCTATTCCTCAGGGTCTAACCTAGTGCCTGAAAACATAACATAGTGGGTGTTTAATAAGGCTTGTTGAGTGATTGTTTTAAGCCCAATTTCCCCAATATAGCTTAATATTTTCATACTTCAGGCTAACTGAAGCATTTCATGTTTCCTAAACATTTTGAACTTTTTCATATCTGTATCTTTGGTCTTGCTGTTCTCTCTTGCCCAGAAAAACCTTTGTTTGGTCAAAATCCTATCTATCCTTCGAGGTCCTTGTAGGATCATAGGACCTTAGAGTTAGAGTTGGAAGGAGCCTTAGAAGCCATTGGATCCAGTCCTCTTGTTCAGAGACGAACATCCTGAATCCTGGCGCTCTGCGCCAGGTTGTATGGGATCCCAGACAGAGCGTGAGCCTGGAGACCGGAGTCACACGTGGGTTCTCTGGCCTCCAGCCCTCGGCTCTTGTCAGTGTGATGCACCGCCCCTGAGGCCGTTGCTTTCTTGTGGACATCGTGGCCTCCTCGGCTGTGTTATTTGTGCCCCTTTAAGGGTGAGGCCTGTGTCTGCATCATTGTTTCTCCATCCGTGTGTTATCGACATGTTGTTACACACGGAATTGAACGAGTATTGGTTGAATCACACTGGATTGAATCATAATGGAAGTCCGCTTAATAAGCACTTGTAAATTCCATTCAGGGAGCACCTGCTAGTGCTTACAAGTGTAACCGCCGGTGTGAGGGTAACACAGGAGTCACGTACAAAGTCAAAAACCCAACCCAGCCCCGTTCCTGTCATTTTACTGGGAGGTACAACCTATAAACCAATCAATACAATAATCTGAGGAAGAAGAAAGCACTAAGAACCAGAGAAATCAGAAAAGGTTACCTATTGGGGGTGACACCTAAGCTAAACCTTGAAGCCAGCCCTTCTAAGATGGAGTGACGATGAACAAGTGTGTTATATGGGGGACGTTTTGTGCAGAGGTATGGGGACGGGAGATGGAGTGTAGTTTGTGAGGAACAGCAAGAAGACCAGTTGGGCTGGACATGAGAGCTGTGTGAGGGAAAGAGAGTAACATAATAATGTTGTAAAGGTAAATTAGAGGGAGGTTGTGAAGAGCTTGAAATGCCAAACAGGAGTTTGTATTTGATGTTAGAGGCAATAGGGAGCCATTGGAGTTTATGGAGCAGGGGAGTATCATGATCAGACCTGTGCATTTAGGAATATGAATGGCAGCTGTGTAGAAGGTAGAGCTTGGAGAAGGGAGAGACCCAAGGGTGGGATAATACTTAGGAAGCTAGTACAATAGTTTAGTTGAGAGGGGAATGCAGTTTGAATTAAGGTAGTAGCTATGTAAATAGAAAAATAGGAAAGAATTCAAGAGAAAATGTGGGCATAGAATCTGTAAGACTTGGCAGTTGGTTGAATATGTGAAGTGAGAGAGTTTTGAAAGTTTTGAAACCTGAGTGACTGGAAGGGCGATAGTGCCCTCCACAAAAATAGAGAAGTTTGTCCTCCTGGATATATTGAGATCTTATCAGGTTGTTTGGATGTGTAAGTGGTTAGTGGGCTTGAGGTTGTGGTAAGAGTCCAGAGGATTACAGATCTGGAACTAGAAAGGACTCCTTAGACCATCTAGAACAAAATTCCCATTTTACACTTAAGGAAACTGAGGCCCAAGAAGGGAAATGGCTTGCCTAATTAGGGTCATATAGTAAATAATGAAGATGGTATTCGATCCAAGGTCCTCTTCCTTGAGAGTCAGTGTTCTTTTCACTGGAAGCAATGTAAGTAGATGAGATCTTGGAGGAGAGGAGAGCAAGTTATCCACAGCTGTGTCTTGGAGGAAATTCCCAGTGATTGGACAAGGGAAAGAGTAGCAAGAGGGCTCCCAGGGACGAGCACTGCTGAAAGCAAGATTGGGAACCAAGGAGATGACTGATTGTTGGATTTCACCTACAGAGGGTTGTTGATCTTAGAGTTGCTTCAGTACAGCAGGAGTGATGGAACATGCAAAGGGCACATAAGATGTAGTTTTGAAACAGGCTAGTTTGCTTTTTTGTTAATTCCTTTGTGTTTTTGAGGAATAGTAAGGACTTTTGGGCTCTGTACATTTCGAAGAGGGTCTTGGTATGTCTGCGTTTGAGAAGTGGCCTAATGAAATAGGTTTTTGTGGCCAGTGGTCGGTGATATCCCAAAGAAATTGCCCTGTCACTTAGCCTACTTAGTATCCCAAGGATCTGTTTATCTATACAGTCTGCTTCCCTGTATTTAGAATTATTCTCTTCAAATGTTCTACTTCCACATGTTTTTGTCTAGAGAGCAGAAAGAATGAAACTTGAGATTTATGGTGACCAGTACCAGTTAGTTAAGTATTTATTGAGTAGTTACTATGTGAGAGGTCAAGTTTCTTAGTCAGACTGACTATAAGTCAGTACTATTTCTCTACTCATCCCACAAATGAACAACCTGTGTAGTAGGGAGTATTTCACGGTTTCCTTCCCCCCCTGCCCGCCCCACCCCCGTTGCATTTCTGTTCCCTCTTCTGTTACCTGTTTTCTGGTAGTGAAGGGTTGTTACATGGAGAAACCAGTGTCTGTCATTTCCAGCTATAAATTGCAGATTTTTGAAGGTCTTGACTGACAGGAGTTAGGGCAGGGAAGGTAGAGGGGAAAATTTTTGGTTTGCTTCTTAGAGATTCTTAGGATTTTATAGTCATTTGGACATTATCGCAGTGGTTCAGGAATTTTTTTAAAGAAATAAAAGAAGAGAACCTCCTTTTCTGCTAAGGCAGATAAACAAGACCCTAGAGTAGAACAGTGTTATTTATTTAGGGAATGTCACATAGATAGATTATTTTGATTGTAGTCTGAGTGTCTGAAACCTGGAAATGAGATACCAGAAAAATTCAGTTCTTCAGGGCCTGATGTCTTGAATCCTAGAGGACTAAAAGCATTCACAGAATTATAGAATGGCAGAGCTGGAAAGGACCTTATAGATTGTCTTGTCTACCTCCTTTATTTTACAGATGAGGAAACTGAGGCCCACATAGGGGACATGATCTGCCCCAAATCACACAGCAGATTAATATAAGAGGCAGAAGTGGGTGTGCTGATTCTGTATCACAACATGGCTCAGATCCCGGTGGAGGGACTAGCCACCATTGTAGAAGACATAGAAGATGAAGGGCTAGACTTTAAACAGCCCCTCACTACTATTCATTTCTGACTCATCTCAGTATTTTCACACACTCCCCACATTAATGTGACCATATATAGAGACATTAAAGAACCCACAGGAATTATTTAAAACCTTCTGTTCACTTTTTAAATGCCCATTTCTTCTCAGCAAGAATGATCTTAGCACTGAGTTAGTATCTTCTGATTAAGAAAAGCTTTATATGTTGCTTGTATAGGTCTGAGCCCACAGCTGAGGAGAAGTAAGTGAAATATAGATGAAACAGAAGTGGAGTTGAAGTCTAAAGACTTGGATTTGAGTCTGGCTCAGTCATTAACTCATCATGTGATCTTTGACAAGTCACTTAATATTTTTGAGCCTCACTTTCTCATCTCTGAAATGGGGATATTAACATTTTACAACCTACTTCACAGGGTTGTTGTGAGGAAAACAGTTTTTAAATTTCAGAGCACTATGTAAATATGAGCTGTTACTAGGCTTACCTAACCGGAATAGAACCACCCAGGGGCAGAGTGAAGCAGTTATATACCTTTCTTCTACCTTCTCTGAGACCTTTTTCCTCTTGAATTATCATTGTCCCCCTTTCCATTATGCTTCTTCCCTTTTACTTTTTCCCATAAGTCCTTTTCTTAGATGTATTTAATTTCCTTAAACAGACCATTTTGAGGCAAAGATTTAGCGGATAAATATATGACCTGAGCACGGCAGTAAAAGAATATAGGTGTCTGCATTGTACTCTATCTTGTTGCTTTTTTTGGTTGTTCCTTATTGCCTTTCAATAAAATAAAAACTCTACCCTGGCCTTCAGTGCTCTTCATAGTCCAGTATCTATGTACCCATGTAGCCCTGTCTCCTACTACTTCTTTTATTATAATCTGTGCTTTAGCTAAATTGGACTTCTCACTATTCCATGAACACACTTTGTAGTCTCCTGCCTTTGTACCTTTACTCATGCTGTGCCCTATGAATATGTTATTCATATTTATATCCACTACAGCTCTTAGCTCAGTCCCAGCACTTAGTGGGTGCTCAGTGGATATTTAAATCGAACTGAACAAAGCTAACTAGTCCACACAGAGATGAGTATTTTCTTATTAATGTTGAAATCTAAATAATTGAATTAAATGCATACACTCATACGTACACCCAGGATGACAGGGCATGGATGAATGACAATTGTGATAAAAACAAGAATAATACACTTTACATTTCTATTTTAAAACCTTTTAAAATATTCTGTTCTAAAATGGCTAGTGCTGGAAGAGCATGTAGCCTTTTAGAAGGCAATATAAGCTGAGATTTTATATCTCTAAATTATGTATCAGAGGCAGACTATAAAAGGCAGGTATGCCCAAGCTGTAGCTTAAGGGAAGCTTTGTTTGCAAAATATGGTATTGTCTATAAGGGAGGGAAGAGAAATGAAATCCTTTAAAAAAAGGATAAAGCTACTAAGAAGTATCCTGACTAGAAAAGAGAGTTAAAAAGGTTCACATTGCTTTTTGTACAGATATAAGATGTAAGTGGTCGTCTTTTTGGTTTCTGCTTTGCTCAGTGGAAGGCAGAAAAGACAAAACAATTTTGAGAGTATCTTGGGAAAAGAGACATGTCTGACAGTGTTCTCTGAGACAGAAGAGAATATGGAGTTAGAAATTGGGGTTTCTGAGCTCTATTTCTTGAGTAAAAAAGCTTATGGTGGTTAAAAGATTATTGCTAAGAAACTGATAGCTAGCAGCTATGAGGAAGTTATCAGGAAGAGCCTTTGATGCCAAACTGGCTTGAAGTTCTGGAACCTGTAAGGGATCCCTGAGAAGCATCGGAAAGTGAGATAATTCAAGAGAATTAGAAAGATACATTTTAATTATCTTAGGAGAAAACTAAGATTATATTAAGTAATTGGTGATAGTTAGGAAGAATGAGAAAAAAAAATTCAAATTATATATAAAGGTAGCATAGTTTAGTGGGTGGAGACCGGAACTTGAAGTCAAGTCCTGTGTCTGGCACATACTGGCTATGGGACCCTGCACAATTCCCTTTACTTCTAGGTGCTCTGGGCAACTCTAAGACTATAAGGTGTAGAGCAGATGCTGATCTGTACTGGCAGAGGGAATTATTGATAGCAGTGAAATCATAAGTCCAATCCTTAGTCCTTTAAATGTGTTATTTAAAAAGTATTTTTGTTATGTACACATTTTTTTAGGGGAAAATTAAATGGGAAAGTATGAAAATTTTTTAATTCAGTTAAATTTAGCAAACTTTTATTAAATACCCACTGTGTGCAGACCACTATGTTAGTTGCTTATAGAAATAAAAAATGGAGACATGACACAGGTCCTGCCTTTATGGAACATAATGTTTTGTGACTAAAATATTCTTTTTTTGGACTGTAAAACCTTAACCAAAGCATGATGGTTCACTGGTGATAGGATAACTTATTTATAGGTAAAGAACTTAAGTCAGTGTCAAATAAGTATAAACTAGCAACTGTAAAATTAAATGACTTTTGTGAGAGTTTAGGGAGGTAAGTGGGTGATAGGTAGATAAGAGAGAGGGTAGAATAATCAGTAAAGCAACCACAACCAAAAGACACTAGTAGTGTAGGAATGTGTTATAATAATAGTACAGTAATGTCAAGTTAGGAAATAGTGTATGAACAGAGCTATTCTTTCTTATAACCAAAGAAATTCTGGCTTTTCCTCCTTGTAAAGCTTTTTTAAATAGTAAGCTACAGCATTCTGTGTGTCGCATTCAATGTATATATTTGGTTATTAGATAAGTAGAAAGATTATACTAAATGAATCATGTAATCTTACTTAGGGTATAAGCCGAGCAGTGACCTACTACTTGCTCATGGCTCAAGTCAGATTTTTATTGGAATATGCAATATTTTCCTAGGGTATTTTACAGATTTTTCTTTTCTTCTTTTTCTCAAAGTGCCAAGTTGTTATTGTTGTTGTTTTGTTGCTGTTAAAGACAGTGTGATTGGCCTGAAATGATTCGACCTGGAATGGAAATATCTTTGTGGTATAAGCATGTGTTTGTGGTCACCACCCGGGTACCACAAAGCCATGTAGCATATAATTTTTAACATCCTTTTTCATTATTGATGGAATAATGAAACAGCTGCAGTGCCAAGAAGAATTCTTTTCTCTTTGAGCCTTTGGGTAAGTGAGGAAAAATAATGACTTTTGAACTGGGGGAAAAAAAGACAGAGATACCTCTATCTGCCATGAAAGGCCTCTGCTGAGGAAGCAGGAGTCTTAGGGAAGTGAGGCATGTCAGTTTTGTGTAAGAGGAGAGAGGCATCTCAGACAGGTGTACCAATTGCCTGAAGAATGCAGGTTTTTGCTGAGCCACAGACACTTCTGCTTTCTAGTAGGGATACCTTTCTGTGATCTTACTAGATTTTTAAGAGAGCAGCAAAGGAACAAAGGAAATGATCATATTCAATAGACTGAAATTTCCTTGATTCAGAATTAGAGGATAACACTTTAAGCAGAAAACAACATTATACATTTTTTTTCCTTCTCAAAACTACAATTAATTGTGGGGTAAAAAGATGATTGAAATTTCCTGGGCCTTTAATGAGTCACTTGACCCAGTTTAGCCTTTCCGGATCACCATGATTCTCCTTGTTCTTCTGTATTCTGGTAGGGATAATTAATAAGACAGAATAGAATCATAGAATGTTAGATTGACAAGTGACTTCAGAGATCATCTAACCTCAGAGATCATCTAGCCTAAATTGCCTCATTTTGCAGATGAGGAAGCTGATGGATAAAAGAATCTAATTCAGAACTATCTAGACCAGCTGGAAAATAAGCTGAAACCAACAAAATTTGACAAGGATAAATGTAAAGTCATAGAATCATAGATTTAGATCTAGAAGGTACCTTAAAAGTTTTTAAGTCCAACCCCCTCAATTTATAGATAAGGGAGAGGTTAAGTGACTGACCCAAGGCTGAATAGGTAGGAAGTGTCGAAGGCAAGATTTGAACCTATGTTCTTTTATGCTGATACTAGCATTATTTATATCTTACCATCCTGGATCCCTAAGTCCTGAATTTAGGATAAAAAACTCAATCACACAATTAAAAGATGAGGGAAACTTTAGAGTTACCTTCTATCTGCTACTCTCTGTATGTCTTGTATCTATCTATGTACACTTTGGCTTGGACCATTGGAATGTAAGCTCCTTGAGGGGAGGGGCTGTTTTTGCATTTCTCTGTATCCTAGAATTTAGCACACTTTTTATTTTTTATTTTTTAAAATTAATTTATTTTCTTGTTTACATCATTCATTTCCACGAGATTTTGAGTTACAAATTTTCTCCCCATCTTTCCCCTACCCAATACCTCAAAACAGCCATCCAACTGTATAACCCCCTCCCCCAATCTGCTCTCTCCTATGTCCTCCC